>JAQQRF010000508.1:0-151902 GCA_030523145.1 Trissolcus brochymenae
ACTGCTAGAGTTCACATGAGGGAGGACAGAAATTGAAAGAGCCCGGTTTCTAGATCTCAGCTGAGTTTTCAGGTCCCTGACCAAAATGCTGAACCCGTCACGGTGCTCCTGTTCCTTGTCGTCCTTGAATTTGCCGTAACCAAAAGTCTTTTTGATTCCATGCCAGAGCGAGCCAAATGTTCCCCGGTTCTTCTTTACTTTGGCCGGTGGGAATTGCCAAGCTAGGTCAATCCCGTCGAAGTCGTAGTCTCCTATCAGGCGAATTACCGAGTTGATGAATTTGGTTCTCGCTTCAGATGTCTCAGTCTGAAAGAAACACAATTTTTAACTTGTAAATTCTTTTTTTTTTTTTTTTTTTGTAAAATTTAAACGTACAAGTCTCAAGTATTTGTGCGTTTCTTCATAAGGGTCAGCATTTCCGCCGATACTCAGATAAACTCTTAGGTCGGGGTGTGATTTCTTTAACTGTGTGACTAAACGATAGAATGCATAACCAGCTCCGGTATCCAACATCGGATTCAGAGGCACTGCTTCAAAATTATCCGCATTGATCCCAGCGTAACCGTAGACTAGATGCGTACAAAGGGACAAGGCCGGATTCAAATCATTAACTTCAAATTTAGCAGGTCCTAGAAAAAAAAGTGAATCGTTATTGAGATTGGTTACAATTTTGTTTAATTGTTTTGTTGATAGGTGGTATTTACCATGCCGGTAAAATGCTGTAGAATTCCAGAAACAAACAACTTTATTGTGGTCAAGGTTGTTCGTAACTGCGGCAAAGCTGTTGTCTGCTATTAGCCAAAAGGCTAGTAAATAAAATTTCCACATCACTTTCTTCTATATTTACTGTAACAAATAAATTTATTGTCCGTCAGAGATCTAATTAATAATAAACATTTTCTTTTTTTTTAACTTCATTTGAGAACAGTTGGGGTAATTGTGACATGTGTGGTGATATTTAAATTAAAAGGGAGTTCTTCTTAGTTTATTAAATTATTTTATTTGTTACAAAATAGCAAACTTGTATAGAGTTTGCTATATAGAGTCCCTATATTATTGAAAATTGTAACTTGAAAAAGTGTTTTTCTTATGAATCATTTAACATTTTGTATGAAATGATTCTAAGTAATTAAATACGTGACGATGAACTTCTGCGAAAATGTATCGTTCACGTTCTTTGATATTTTTTAACACTTGCTATGTGTGCAAAGTAACTGAAATATTTTTCCAGAATGACGATATGATTAGAGTCTTCTATACGGAAAACCGAGGTCGCATTAAAAAAAATCTTGCTGCGATATAAATAGGTCTTAAGAAAAAAAAAACACACTTTTTCTGAATGCTCTCAATATTATATAATTAATTGATTATATTTTGGTGCACTATTTAACTTTTGTATATTTTATATAAAATTGAAATAATTATGAAACGTTTGTTCTTTGAAAAATGTATCATTGAAAACACTCAACAAAACTCGTACCAAAATTATAGTCAACCGAAAAATTATACAAATTTCAAGTTGTTCCGATTAACAGCGTCTATTTCAGTCAAATTCAAAATTCGTATCATGAATATTCTGTTTGATTAGTATGTCATTGTGTTCGTCCATTTGAATGCGTTTATATTTCGGTGACGTCGTTTTACACGATTTGGATGTAAACACATTATCATCACTCTCTCATATTATGCTTTTAAAATATACGACCTTAACACTAAGTTTTTCAAGACCATATGAATATTATATGGCTTTTTTTTCCCGACATCAGGTTCTGCTTGAAATTTTCCGTCCGTCTATAGTTCGCGCTAAACATATATTTTATTTGTTTGATTAATTAACAATAAAACCAATATTTGTAACAAACAAAAGATTCGATCCAGACATTAATTTGTTCATTCAATTTTGATTTATCATTATTTTCTTAATTCAATTTCATTTTGTTTTTACAATTGAAGAAATAATATATTTAAACTAATCTTTTAAAAACAACAAGATTGGTATTACATTTTTTTTAATGAATAATTAAAAAAATTTAAGATGAGATGAAAATTGACAAATTGTTATACGATAAAATGATAAACATAAAGTTTAATGAAAAAAAAAATAATAATAAAATGATAGAGATTATAAACAGTGACTTACTCGATACACAGAATGAACACTACTGACTCAAGACTGAAGATCATGTATCCCTATATGTTGCTCTCGGACTTTGCTGGGTCGTCTCATCGTCAGCAGAGGGAGGGGTTAATAATTTATAGCAACTTGTTTTTCATTACATCATCGCTTTCTTATGTGTTTGCTGTCTCGCAGTGAGCTCTACATTTTAATACAAAAGAACAACATTTCTAAATCGAAAATTTCAAATGGAAGTAAAATTGAACAATAAAAGAACTGTCAAACAAGATTAAAAAGAAAAACGCATTGAAATGCGATTACTGCGGAGAACAATGAGTAGTTTTTGTGTATATAAAAAAAAATGTTGATTGTAACATTATATTCAATTACTGACAAAGATGTAAATAATGGAGTGCAAAGAGAGCATCACGAGGAATCGGCCCCCTGTGTTTATTCTGCCATCAAAGAACTCTTGTTGGAAAAATTAGGGCACGCAAATACCGCAGCGGCAGCTGCTCCCCAGGGGGTCGTTGCTTAATCGTCTAGTCTCACTGTCATAAAATACAAGTTTGTAATTTTGTTTGTACAATTATTCATTTTTAATGATGTTCATTTTTATTATTACACGTATATAAAATGTAAAAAAGAAGAAAGAAAAAACGATAGACAGTAAAAATGAAAATGAATAAACAAGATTTCGTCTTGTTTCATTTCTGTTGAATAATTTATTTTCAATCCTTTTTTTTACAACTTCAAACCATCAACGTTTGTATGCAACTGTATTTTGTTGGTACAAACTGATACAATATTTGCCGTTTCAGACGCTGGGAAAAGAAAGATGGTGGTGCACCTGTTAAGGCTCAGGGTAGTGAAAAAAAAAAAAAAAAATTCGAAGAAGAATCCGTGAAGCAGAAGGGTCTTCCGGCACGAATTTACTATAGCAACGAGATGGGCGGTGCGTTGATATTGCGACGTCGCAGAGCTACTTTGTAATGGCGTCGACGGCTGTGCGGATTCTCACGAGTCCGATCTTTACTCCATATATAAAACATAACAAAACACACAAATAAAAATGTACAAATCAAGATATATCTGTCCATATCAAGGATTTTCCTCAACAAATGTTTCACCAAAAAAAAAAGAAAAGAATTAGAACAAATATCAAATGGGATTGAATTTTTTAACAAAAACTGATGTTATTTAGAAACGTAAAAAAAGATAGATAAATTGAAGTATCAATGCAAGGATTGCAACGCACAAACGCGCACTTATGCGTGAAAAAGGACGGTGTGAAGATTAGATTGACACGATCCCCTAATCTTTCTTCTTTCTTTTTTTTTTTTCACGTGTTCATTTTTGAATTAAAGAAAAATGATCGAATCATATATCAATTGAGTGTGGTGTACACATGATGAGTAGTAACACCGAGGGACTCGACCCCATGCACCAGGGGTAACTATACGCTACACTTGTACATTAATCCTCGCAGCTGGAGTGATGTACAAATAACGTATTAATACCTAATCTTGCTTCATCATGGACGCATAGGTACGGACTTGCGGCTACAAAAGGTGCACTTAAAATAACGTCCCATTGTGTCGGCTCATTCAAATGTTGTCTCAAGTGTGATGAGGATTTGCACTTTTTTTTCATCGTCACTGTTTTTACCCATTCGTTGTCTCTCATTTGCATCTGTTTATACAATTATTTTGGGACTAGAATTTTTAATTCGTTCACAAGTCTGTCAAATAGATTAATCAAACAAATTTACGTTGTTCAACATCTTGTAATCCATCTTCTGTAACGCACAAACAAAATTTCAATAAACATTTTATTTATTTGATCTTATTTTATTTCTCATATATCTATACTAAAATATCGACTAGAAAGTTTATGATTGCTGTTGGTGAAAATGTCGTTGTCTTAAGTACTAAATAACATTCGATTGAAATCAATACTACAATAGAAAAAACAAAATCACAGCTGTTGAAATATATACGAGTTGAAAAATATACGAAATCAAATGATGACACGCGATATTTACATATATCTTTTTTTTTTTTTTTTTTGAGATTCCATTCGTTTGGTTTATTTATGTACAGATAAGAAATAATACTGTTACTCGAAAGAGGCGCCACCATTTTTTGAAGATCGCGGGTCCTCAGGAGTCCATACTTTTGCAAACATTGTACCGTTTGGAGATATATCGGATTTTCGAGACCAGGAGAGAGAATGAAAAATGATTGAGTTTCCTCCTGTGCCTATGAAAACAACAAAAATTGCACAATATATACATACGATATCTCACACATATTTACGAACATATATGGACATAAATAGACATATATGATGACATATATGGACATATATTTGAACATATGTTTTTTTTTATAGATGTGAAGATTGTTTCGTAATAAAAATATCAAGTTATGTTGACCTCTTACGATGACTTTATTAATTTGATCCCTGTTGGAGCACCTGGAGAGACTTCCACTACTGGTGAGCGAATCCGCGCCTTTGTCAGCACGAACCAATTCGTTAAGAAAGTTGATATAACCAATTGCCAATTTGAGTGTGTCAACTTTGGACAAACGCTTTTCGTAAGGTAACGTGGGGATGTGAGCCCTGAGGCCTTCGAAAGCCTCGTTGATATTTTGCATTCTTCTCCTCTCGCGCATGTTCGCCGCCTGACGTTGCTGCACCGCTTGTCGGGTACTTTTTCCGTTTGATGAAAAAGCATGATGCCGCCTATTGTTTCTGCTGCAACGTCTGAATCAAAATAAAAGTTAAAAAAAGAAATTTAACTTTTTCAAAAGATAACTGTCTGCATTGATTTTCAGTCAAACAAAATCCAAAACTCAAGTTTTGAGAACATTTGAACAAACTTTCCTAGTAAAACGAATCATATATTGTCCATATATAAATAATATATTGTTAATATATTAATTTCAAATCCATATATTAATATAACCATATATGGCCAACATATGAACAATAGATCATTCATTTTTAAAAATTGCTAATGTATTGTCAATATATTGTCCATATATGGAAATTTTCAATTATATATGACCATTATATATGATTAAATTTAATCATAATTTAAATTAAATTTTTTTTAAACTTTTCATTTGAATAATTGAAGACGTTTTACTTTTTGCAAAATGAAAAGACTGAAAATGAACATCTATGTGACATAAATTGTTCTACAATTTTTTTTTTTTCTGCAAAAAGTAAAAGATCTTTCAATCGTTGAAATCTTGAGATTTTTTAATGCAATTTTCTTCTCACTCTCTGGAATGATTTTCTTGGTCGCTGCTGTAGGTGCTGTCGTTGTCACTGCTGTTGTCATCGTAGAGATAAAGGTCGCTGCCACTGGTGCTGCCAGTGCTTCCCGCAGGACGCGACGAGATATCCGCCGGGATCGCGGGTAAAGTCGCGGGTGTCGGAGTTCCGTAATGCGGAGGCAACGACGGAATGGCCGGATTGCCAAGAAAACTGTGCGTCTCATAGATAAACTGTCGATTCATCGTGCCCGTTTGCCAACAATTTTCCATCGTTCCAATTGTTTTTTTTTTTTTCAAAACAAAATTCTTCCTCAATTGTTCTTCCTTCCCAACTGGCTTGATTTTAATTCGTTACTGCATCGCACCACTCACGACCATAAAATCTGACGCGTGCTGGTCGCGTGGCTGATCTTGTTTCTGATACCGTTTGCACGTGCCTAAAACACACATTCGCACCACCTTTTTCACGCACAAAAATTTCATTTACATCTCGTCACCAAAACCAAACTAAAATCGTCGCTTAAACTAAACGAATCTTTGTTTTTTTTTTTGTTTTTTTTTTTTTTTTTTCAACAACCTTTGTTACATCTTTCTATTAATTTCAAACACCACAGTATTCTTTCGTACGAGTTTTGGTACTTGGTACAAATTCACAGCGCCATTTATGATGAATTCAAGATGTTGCTTGTCGAAAACTGCAAACTCGTGTGAACCAAACTGGAAACCATTTACGGGAAAATGAGGTGCGCTGCACGCAACTCGTCCAATCGGGGGCTGTGAGGGCGGTCGGCGCGGCTCTCGGTTGCTGGGGCGGTTGCGCCGCCTTTTCATTGATTTACCACCTCTGCCCCCTGACGCGCCACGATGGTTGCGCATTATTTATTACAACGTTTCTGCTTCCTTCCTTATTTTACAATTTTGTTATTTCAAACTGATTTCAATCAGACCATAAGTCTGGACATAAATGTTGCCATATAAACAAACGTCACAAGTGTACCTTCTGTTGATGATCAAATAATTAACAAATTGTACAATGTAAAAATAACAATTGTTAACAATTGAAAAAGCACGTGAACCAAAAAAGAAATGAAATCAAAAATTGTATGACATTGGGTATGAATTTAGGTGATCCTGTCGTACAGATATGGTAAGGCTATATGGGCCTGTGCGACACGCGAAGATAAAAGGAGAGAGCACTGTGCATTGGAGCGTAAAGTGTTTTCGGGGTCGCGCCCCCAAGCAATGCACGAGAATACCGCAGGGTTGCATCCCCTTGGCCGTAACGGAAACATTTGTAAGTGCAGCACCGGATGTGTGAGAGTGCACATTAGACAGGTGGTTTCCGACGATACGCCGTGTGAAATGTGCCCTTTGATTCAATACATTTTTCTCTGTATTTCATGCTTCATTAAAATAAATATTCTGTACAACCCTTATACTAACACCAACAACTCCATACCAACTTCTTCTCACCTTTATTCAAAATTTTCAAATTCTAATCTCCTGTATTCTTAATCTATCATCATTGAAAATAATTAATCTAACAGAGGGCAGTGGTTTATTAATTGAGAACAAGAGAAATCTTGTTTCATGAATGTTTGGAGAGCGATTAAATTTACTCTGGATGTCCCGAGTGGTCTAATTTATTTTGTTGCGGTACGAAATTGGAAGGAGCAGATGAAGTATATAAATGAATTTCACGCGCCCATCGCACGCCAAATTGATAGATACTTCCAAGTCTATTATTACATTATGAATACGCGATGGAGCAGTCGGTTCCACACACAAGGGGGTGTTGCCCAGGTGCACCAGACTGATCTCCCATCATTTGTGTAGCGTACAGAATAGTTTATCTACGTCGGGCTACCGTCGCGGTTATATACGTGATACTAATATAGTGGTTTTCAAAGCGAGCATATGCTGCACAATCAACTTTCTCCATTGGTCTTCACATAATGCTAATCAATAAAATTGTCAGACACATATTTCATTTTATATTTTGCATATAATACTTTTTGAACAAACACAAAATTCAAGTTGGATGATTTTCATCGTTCCAATTTTGTAGATCTTTAAGGACCACGATTCTGATTGCAGCAGAGAGATGTTAAACGAAAAGGCTAATCTGTTATATCACCGGCTATATCTTAGTGTCAATACACAAAAAGCGTGCCTCTTAATCGGATACTTAATAGGATAGAACTGACTGCACGTGCAGGGCACGTGCGTATCTCGAACGGGGGTTAACCGCTTAACGATAGGCACACGCATTGCACATACACGCACGCGAAAACCTGCAATTATTCGACTATATAAGTTAGCGGTCGGCATTCAATCTGATATTGTAACATATTTTATTATCAATTTCATTGTATCCGTTGCTCCTTGACACATGTTACAACGGTGTGTAAAAAACGAAATATATAAAATATCATATTCAATGAAAATGATATTTCATTTGTACACACAATATTACTTTGCAATCATTTCATTTTTCCATGTCCAGATCCGAACAGACTGAACAAACGTCTTACTTAATCACATTTTGGACACTCGGGTTCATCAACACTGTAATCAAAGTGGGACGAAACTGACGAATCGAGATGTCGTCGATTATATAATTATATATAATATTAATTGGTTGACCGATTGTGAGTGCGATCGTTAGAAAGTTATCTGCACGTTGTTTGTAAGAGAGAGTTCAGAGTCCGGACGATATGTCGCTTGTTTTGAAGCGACTAATCAATAGCTGATAACAAAACCGAATGGTGACTTGAAGTTAAAATCTTCAACGGATGAAACAAGACCAACTTCGCGTACAATAAATAACCAGTGTATATATTTCAACATATTATTTACAAGATAAATTATAACTCATGGGTAACGAACAAAAATCTGTCAATCTGTACAACTAAGCCTAGGTCGTCACGTACGTCGTGCGAGCTCGTCGGAAACTTCATCGATGGCCGGGATGTCAACGACGGAATCGGCAGCTTCGGTCCCGCTCTTAGAAACCACCTGTGAAGAGTAGCTCTGACCTGGCATCAGACAAAAGACAATCAAAAACTGAAACACAAAAACAAAATTCAAACCCAACTCACTTACTCAGCTCTTGTGAAATTTGCAAGATCGTGTCTTTGTATGGGTTGCTGAGGTTCGAAGCGGAGCACTGGGGCGTGCTCACGCGTCTGGTTTTGTTAAACAAGGAATAGTCGATCTGAAAATTTTGCTTCAGCTCCGAGTATGTGACCATGGTCTCGAACTGGTGGCCCCAAAGGATCTCCTGGGGCAGGTAGCTGGAGCGCGCCTGGGTGGGCTGGCCCGTGGACTCGATGGTGCCCTCGAGGGTGACGACGATCTCGAACTTGCCGCTGAGCATCTCGATGGGGCTCATGTGGTAGAAGGGCGACGCGGTGTTGATCTTGTGGACGATCGTCAGAGGCCAGATGAAGAACAGGTTGTTGTTGTAACCATCCGTGCCAACCACCAGCTCCTGCTGGTGCATGAACAGGCACTCGCCCTCTCGAGTGAACCTCGACCTGATCAGCTGGGCCTTGATGGTCGCAGCGATGATGTGCGATTTCCTCATGTCCCCAACGCGGAACATCAGACACAGCTCGCCGTCCTGCATGTTGACCGTCGCGTTCTTTGAGAACAGGATCGTCTGAGTGCGCTGCTTCGGTCGGCTCATCTTTGCGAAGACCACCCCGGCCATGAGCGCCTGGATCATCACACCCACGACGCTCTGGATGCACATCAGGAACACCGCTTCTGGGCACTCCTCGGTGGTGTACCGGCTGCCGTAGCCGATCGTGTGTTGGGTCTCGATCGAGAAGAGGAACACACTCGTGAAGGAGTACATGTTGTTGACACAGGGCGTCCAGGACGACTGCTCCTGGTAGTAGGGCAGGTGCGACTCCTGGAAGTCGCCGTGGTTGTGCAGGATCAGCCACCAGACCAAGGCGAAGCCCAGCCAGGACAGGATGAAGGCCAACGCGAAACAGAGCAACGTCCAGCGCCACTGGATGTCCACCAATGTTGTGAAGATGTCCTGCAGGAAACGATACGACCGGCTCGAGAGCTGCAGTTTGGATGTGTTGCACTCGCCGCTTTTTAAAACCGCTCTTCGACGTGTCTTGCGACATGATCCTCGTTTCAGGATGCTCCTGTAATTAAAGAAGATGAGACTCATGAACAGATGGATTTGAAAGAGATTTGAAAGTTTCATACCTTCTGTAAAATGGAGGATACGACTTTCTGGATCCGGAGTCGATGATTGGTTGGATCTTTGAGCTTAGTAAATTATCACATTCACCTTTCGACGGTTCACACGAGTGTTTGCCACTTGCACGATCGCCGTCCGCCATTATTTTTATTAATTGGCTGCTCTTGGTTGTGCGCTATTGCTCCATCTTCGTCTAGACAAACAGTTACTGTTATCGTAGATAACAAATTTTTTGTTTTTTGTTTTTTTTTTTTTAATTTTTGTTTGTGGTTTAATTTTGTAGATGATTGGACTTTTGTTACCTGTTGTGTACTCAAATTATCATCTTGTGTTATATACACACGTCCCGTTTATATAATTAATATCACTCGCGACCTGTGAATGTCGGTCTCCTTTTGCATGGGATCTGAAATTACAGTTCTTCCATCAGACATTTTTATTTTCTCTTGGACTTACAACTGACAAACTTAAACATATTGAACAAAAATTCAATTTTGAATACTCTTATCTTATCGTTTGAATTCAAAATGAATTAGTTAGAAGCAAATTATTGAAGATTATTCTTCTTCGATGAGACTTGTCGGTGTAGTCAATTATAAAATGAAAATGCCTCAAATGATATCGATAATGGAAAATTAAACTTTTTTTTTTGTTTCGTATGTTACAAGCAAATAGAAGCGCGATGAACATTTTTGTCTCGCCGACAATGTTCAAGGAATGACGTATCTCATTTAGGATTGACATTATCGTGGACGGTTTTAGATGACCAGAATTGAGATAAGAATCAAAAGCGATAAAATTAAAAGTCAAGCGTTAAGTCTGATGTGTGTAAAAATATTGACAATAGCTCCAATGATTTTCTCCAAATTATTTTATCATCGGGATGAACGAAAACAAAATGTCTCATGACGTAAATTGATTCGTTCTGATTCCTCTGAGTTGCAAAACTTACAAGTGGTCAAACGAAATGATGAAGAATTAGAAAATGAACTGAGATGTATACCTATATTCTGATGATTATGATCTGTTATATTCATTGAGTGACCTTTAAGTTTGATTTAGCACGGAAAAATGTGCAAAGTGCTGCCTCAAATATGTACAATCTGATTACGACGATGTATATTATCATTGACACAAAATTTTCAAACTTGACAATTCTAAGAATGCGTATAAACTTTTGCTTCGTTTTTATAATCATCGTTGAACCGTCCCCGATCAATTATTTATTTATCATTCAAAACATTGTAAAAGTTGTATTGTAAAAAAAAAAAAAAGATTAACTTCAATGACAAAAATTAATCGCCAGAAAAATCACTTCAATTATAAATGTTCGCTGAATTCAAAATCAAAATCTAAATGTTAAATTGTCTTCTAATTACAAAAGCTGAATTTTTATTCGAAAAAAATTGAAATTGTCATGTTTTTTTTTTCTTTATTTCTGCATCGATTAAATCTTGACACATGCTTCTGTGGCGCAGTTTGATGGAATCCCGATTCATCAGTTGCACTAAAAAGACAGGATCCAATTAAGATTATGCAGACACGGTCTAAGGCGTTGGCATCAAATTTATTGCCTTGTTATACCTACGTGCTCTACATTATTCATGCGATAATAATAATTGGTCTACGACTTTTGACACGTAATCGCGTGCGATATGCGCCTCATGATAAATTCGGTTCAAAATTTATAATCCCGTGATGACAAGATATATTATTTTTTTAATCGGATGATAGCTCCGCTACTTAAACAATTCATCTGTACAATCAGGGGCTTGATTCTATGTTACACAACTTGAGAATCTAGTGCACATTTTGCGGATGCCATTGGACCATTTTTGTTACGTGATATTCATGCAGTTTAGAATGCAACAAGAAAATCACAATGTACAATCTTTGTACATATTATTTGAATTGTTTTATTGGGAAATATACATAGATATCAAAATTAAAATTCAGTAGCTTAGAGACAAAAACAAACAACTTCATCAATTTCAATTTATTCAATAGATTCAATATTTTAATAAAAATAAAAACTTGTACGATAGTTTTTCATTGCATACAATTTTGCATAAAGATGTTTATAAATGTTTGCAAAGTTGAATCTAATTAGCCACTTTCTGATATGCTAAAGTTAAATTTTGCTAAACTTGATAAGACGCACGTTAAAAGAACGACGAACAAATTTTCAACGCAAAATTAAGATGAAAAATAAATGCAACATTCAGGCTTGAGAAACATGTAAAATCAGACCTACTCATTTTCCAGATATGGTCAGAGCTTAATAAATTAGGTCTGATCATGTCTGATCAGACATGGAAATTTTTTTGCAAAATCCGATATTCTGCCAAGTGTATATATGATATGATATATGATATATAAATACTTTATGCAAATGCAGTTACCATGGAAAAATACAATTCAAGAGTTCGGAGTGCGAAGTTGTTTTGTATACGTGTTTCTTTTTTCTTTCTTTGAAAATTTTTAATAGCATAATCAAAAATCGACTATTTTTATCAAATCAATTAATTCCACATATTTTTGGAGATACAAGTTTGGTTTTTAAGATAACATTATTTTCAATGAACATTTCAAAATGATGATACAATTTTGACGAATTTTCAGTTGAACTGAAAGTGCAAAATTAGAAAATAATAAATGTGCAATTTTCATCTTCAACAAAATTGAACGTTCAGATACATCAAAGAGTATTACAGACTGAATGATTCACACACGTGTGAAGAAGATAATTTTGTACTAAAATTCAAGTTGTCATCATCGTATTAGTGTTAAGGAATATAATTCACTTGTGTCACATCAGGCAAACGATACTAAACTCAATCCTATAAATCATCTACCTCGAAATCTAAAAACGAAACTTACGAGAACTAATAAACAAATAATAAATCTCTCGTTCGTTTTATTTCAATTTAATTTTCAATTTTTTTTTTTATTTTCGCACCATCTGTTCGACATATGTACACAAAATGTCAGTCAACTGTACTCATACATAATTGTTATTGAACAATCATTAATAACTATTTAGTAAACTAAAAGTGAAACAAACTTCCTGCCAGATTAATTACATCTAATCAAAATTGTCTTCGCGGTGTGAATGAAAATGTACGATTACTAATGAAAATGACAATCAATGAACATTGAAAATCATTGTCCGCCAAGATCATTGTACATAAGTCCTTTCAATTGATTTATTAAAATGTAGAAAAATCAAATTCGAGAAACTAAAATTAAATAACCTACTTACATTAAATTACTTACATTTTGTTTGTTTGTTTTTTTTTTTAATTAATTATTACAAATTAAATGCAATTAAACAAAAATTACCTCCAACTTTGGAGCGAAAAACATTCTTTTGAACAAAAAGGTGACAATTTCAAAGAGCATCAGTCGTGTTATAAATTATGCGGTTGTACACTTGTCGCGAATGAATTCTGCAATTTTATCACCTTGTTTGCAACCAATAATCTATGCAACAAAAGGAATTACAAATCTAACAACGTACGTGCCGGTGTATCAACGAATTCAGAAACACTGAAAAGCTGATTGCCACCAGACTTACGAAACTATTTGTCATCTCCCGCTCTATGAAAAAAAAAGACGATGATATTAACAATAACAATAAATTCTAAACCCATCTGAGCATATAATTTTTCAGTTTTGAATTACCATCCGATCGAATTACTTTGCCAACTTTATTTGAACAATACTTTTAAAGCTGATTAATTTGAATAATTCCCTTGACCATGAAAAATTCAATGTCTCAAATTGTCGCGTCTTTTGTACTGCATTAAAGAATAAAAAAAATATAAAATGAGGAAGTAACGATTGAATGTTTTGTTTTTGAGTTTAGATTTATAATTACCAACAAATAATTTGCATTTTTTCATCTTGGATTGATACGGTGCAGCATGGTATTTCGGATGCAATGACACTTGATACAAAATGTAGTACGAGAGACTCGCACGTGGATGCCGATAGCTGATGATCTATGCACTATCACTGGTCCCAACGGTTTGGGTGTAAAAAATTGAAATTAAGTAGATTGCGAAATGGTGCACACATGCAAGTGTCGGTTATGCCGGCGGTGTACAATAACGTAGCACAGGCGTTCGACACACGTGATGAATAACGGAGTGTGTAAGCGCGAGATCAGAAGACTGCGTAAGCGTGAACACAAGTGCGATGTATTTCCTTGATTTCTCTTTGCGATCGCATATTTTGTGGCCTTCAATGATATTTTTTTATCTCCACACACGATAATTCACAATTTTTTTTCTGGTCGTCGACAAACTCACGAAATTTAACAAATGCAAATTATATCCGCGTTGTTGTTATTATAATCGTCTTTTTTTTTTTTTTCGTTTTCAATTTTTGTGAACACGCAATTTTGATTCGCGTATTGTCACGCCAATTTTTCGATCACATTTTTTTCTTAACAGTATGTACGGCGTTTTTTTAACCATTTGTTTATTTTAAACAAATTGAAATTATAATTTTTTTTCTTATTTGATACGATACGATGATACATTGCATGTTAGTTGGTTTATTAATTATTGCAAAAGAAAGTAATCGGTGAGTCAGAATATCGAAGCGAGACAAAGGGGGATTTTTCTTTCTAGCATTTGATTCGTATAAACATGAGATTGCAAAAGACCGACAAAATGTTTAATTGCGTTGCAGAAATCTGTTTATATCAAAAGAATTATATCATTTTGATTGATTTTGTTCAAATTTAACAAGATTAAGAAAAATGAAGAATATAAAAAACATTGTTACAGTTGTAAATGTTTGAATTGTTTATTTGAAAGTATAATGCATCTTGATTCAAAACGATAATTAAGATCAATTGTAAAATAGCGTTCTCACAAACAGAACACACGTTTTATATCAAATTCAATTTGATCTTGATAACGTACGGACTTCACACCAGGTAACAACATTGTCGAACCTTTACATCTCAGTGAACTCATTTTTGGATTACACAACACTAAAATGATTTTACTTGTATTGCCAAAATTCAAAAATTATAAAATCTGAAAAATAAATTAGAAATAAAATTCGATTTTTTTTCTCCAAGAAGAAAAATGCAATTGCTCATTTTGTCCGAAAAAAAGAAGAAAATATACAAAATCAAATTAAGAAAAAAAAGGAAAATATACAAAATTAAATTAAATTCCTCAAATACAAATTCAGTCTTCAAAACCGTTAACGACGAGCCTCTGAATGTTGAAAACGATCTCTTCGAATGGGTACTCTTCGGCTCCTTCCATACCTTGAAATAACTGGCCATAACAATTGTTCTCCTCGATAAAGTGTCTATAAGAGTTAGTTGTGAGCTCAGCTCCGCACAGCCAACAAAATTTTGTCTGACACTGTGGACATTTCATTCTATTGCATCCACCTTGTTTGTCTATTGCGATTCTACATTTTGGACAGGATTTAGTATTTTTCTGCAACCAAACAAACATAACTTGCAAATAAAAGTGTTTATAATTTGTTAAAATAGAAAAAACGATGTTTAAGCAATTTTGTCAATCCTGCTTACTTTGATATGATCTTTCGTTAATTTATCCTCGACCAATTTTTGAACCTGGCGTCTACCATATTTTTGTATCAGCAGAGATACCTCCGAAGGTGTTGCTTTTTCATATTCGATGATCAATTTATCAAGTTCATCTTTTCCCAACTCGCACGGTGCTACTCCGTGATAAACCTGATATGAAAAAAAGAATTATTTTTACTTTACATAAAATAACAAAATTAACAATGAATAATGGAATCATACCTTTTTACACATCTTGCAAAAGTTATATAAACACCGAGAGCAAGCAGCCAAATTTTCATCCGTGTCATCAATGATAACCGGAGAGAGACAAGATTTTCTAGGACAATAAACAACATCCTCCATGTTATCAAGCGCAGCTTTCAGTAGCTGCTCGTCGTACCACTCACACAACGCCGGATGAATATTTTTGATATCACAAAGCTGAATCAGCGCCGAACAATCACTGGCAGGACACCCGATTCCTTTCATCAGTTTATCCTTGACAGTTTCTTCCTTGATCTTGACATTGAGATATTTTCTCAGACAATCCTTGCAGCTTGAAAATTTACACTGTTTGCAAAAGTCGCCTTCGTAGCCTCGCTTGGACTCGAAACAGATCATACATTGAAAAGTGTTCTTATTAAATTCTTTGATTTCTTCTTTCACACTGTACGATTCCAGTTCCTCTAAGGTCATTTTTGAAATTGCAACGACATTTTCACCACCCTCAGGATTGAACGTGAGGATATTTTTGAGAAATTCCGTCCACGTAAAGAGGATCTCGTTCTTGTTTTTCAGCCAGAGCTCGTTTAACTGATGTCGAATTTTCAGAACCGATTCGGGTTCCAACCAGGGAACGACTAGAACATAGTTCGGCGGTTCTTTTGAGGGATAGTTACGAGGGTTTTTCGTGCACAACGTTATCGAGGGAAGGTGTTTGAGACGCAGTCTTTTCCCGTCCAGCAATATCACCACTTTTTCATCGTCGATGATCGGTTTGATTTTAATGGTGCAGACAATTTTGTCTTCTAGTGTGTAAGAATCTAACTCGTCCGGGGTGTAGATTGATCGCAAAACTAGGATCTCTTCTTCCTGTCTCTCTCGGTCAGTCTTACATTAAAAAAAAGAAACAAAACAAAATTATAAATGATGAAAAAAGGTGGTTTATTTTTATTTATATCTTTACTGTCAATATTAATGTTGATTTTTAAAAACAGAAACAAATAAAGATTTATTGTTACAGACGTACCATTTATATATTCTCGGTGTTTACAGCTTGTTAGTTCTGTTTTGTCTGATTTTATTAGTTCTGGAAAAACTGAGAATTATTAAAAACCTCAGCCAGAAGTGTATCCAGTAAGCAAAAAGTACATTCGTGTTTTGAAAGACTTTTGTTTTGTTTATAAACAACTGAGAAGAGACGATTTTCTAACGTCACATTTTAAAACGAAGCAGAAGACTGATTGCAGCGCCTCTCGCGGACATCTTGACAACTAGAGTCATTTGTATCAACACAACAACGTGACGTCGGTTAGAGTGTATTCAATCTCTGCACGTGGTTTTTGTTAGAAATTTTGTACTACAACAATCATAATCAAGGTAAAAATTTCATTCGTTTTTTTATATTGGTTCAACCTAAAGGTTAAATTATAATTTTGTTTCATAATCTACTATTATCGTAGGTTAGGCACGCATGTCTAACCTATATTTTGATGTGAAAATTTATTTATATATGCTAAGTTTTTTATTATTGAATTAATATTAAACGAATGATTCAAAAATGTATTATTATTTATTATTTATTTATTTTCGAACTTTGTCTATTTTGAACAAAAAAAAAAACCCCAGAAATTTGTTATAAAAATTTGTTTCTCATAGCTCAGTGTTTATTTATAAAGAACAACGTTGTTGAAAATAATCATGAATGAAAGAATTTAAAAAAGAGATTGACATGTGAAATGTTTGTTTTAGATGACGATGCAAAATTTTCCCCGAGGAGGGAAGAAACCTGGTAAAAATGTTGCAGATAAACAAGACGGCTCATCGATGGTAATGTTAATTTGTCTCATTTATTCCCATGAAAATACAAATAGAAAGTTGTATTTTTATATTTATTAACAGCAACAAATATTTCAGCAGTTAAGAAAAAGGCCGAAACGAAATGCAAAATCAGAATCAAAGTCGACACAACAGTCGGAGATGACCAGTCTGAACGATGCGAGAAATCTGAACCATCTGGTGATCCAGCCACAGATGAACATTCTCTGTCGTGTGCATAAGATTCACAAGCTCGAATTGATTGTGAGTCTGCCCGGATTTCTCAGCGCAAAAGTCAGTATCACAGACATTAGCGTGGCTTACACGAGCATCCTGAAACAAATCGCTCACGACGGTAGCGTTGCAAGCAACGATTACAAAAGACTTGACGAACTTTACAAACCTGGCGATTATTTGGTTTGCAATGTCAGTCAACTTTTGAACGACGCCAGATTTATTTGTCGGTGCAGCATCAGTCCTGCCTCGGTTAACGTCAATGTCAAGGTAAACAGTCTAGATGTCGGTTGTATCTTGGTATGTTCAGTTGCGAGCATCGAAGATCATGGATTCGTGATGGAGACAGGCTTGCACAACGTGAGAGCTTTTCTGGAAAAGAAACACGTTTTAGACGAAAGCAATTTGTGTAAGAAATTTGAAACAAATTATTAAGATATTGATGTGATATTTATATGAGATCAAAATGAATGACATACAATTTTCAGTTGTAGGCAAGCAGATAAGTTGTTACATAAAAAAGGTCAAGGAAACGGACGGCGTGTACACGTTGTCATTGTCAACGAAGCCCAAGCACGAGGATTTGGAGAAGCAGAAGAAACAATGCCTGGATAACATGCTACCAGGTTCAAGATACGAATTGACTGTGAACCGAGTACTGCCACATGGGATAGAGGTTCTTTACAACGAGGACAAAATCGGTTACGTCAACCAAGTGCACCTTCCGAAAGCACTGAAAACTTACGAAAAGGGAACAGAGTTGACTGGCACGTTGATCTATACCATACAGCTGTACAAATTCGCCTTCTTCAGTGCACTGTCATTCGAAAAGGAAGACGATCACCGGTTTCAAATCGGCAACATCGTCGAGGAGGCGAAATTTTATAACAAGGAAACCAGCGGTATTTTACTCAAGTTGGCCAAAGGAGCCAGAGCGTTCATAACAAACAAGCGAACGGGCGTGGACTATCTCAATATTGACAAAATATTTCTTCCGCACTCCAAGCACAAATGTCGGATCATCGGTTACAACGCCATGGACCGGATGTACGTCTGCACAATGGAGAAGAAGCTTCTGGAAGAGAAGATCTTTTCGAAGTTTGATCTCAAGGTGGGACAAGTTTGCAAGGTCGTTATCAAGCATATAAGTACGGACAACTATATCGAGGTTCGATTCGGGAGGATCATGGGAGTTATACCTCCCAAGGAGATCAGAGATTTCAAACAGGAATTTGAGCCTCAAGTTGGACAGAAAGTGGAAGCGAAAGTTTTTAGCCTCGAATCCAAGAACAACAAGGTGATATTTACAACTAGGGAGAGCATTATGAAGAGCGATCTCCCGATATTAAAAGAGGCAGCCCAAGCTAAGGTTGGACAGAAAGTTTTAGCTGTGGTAACGGCAATCAGAAATAATGGATTAAAAGTGATGTGTCTGGGCGGAGCCGTAGGTTTTGTTCCAAATGACCAGATGAAGAAGCAAAAACCTGCCGAGAAGAAGAAGAAAAAATATTTCATGAATCAGACTCTCATAGTCTCAGTCGTGGAGGTAAAGGATAATTCACTTATTCTGCAAGAAGTAGCTCAGCGTAAAGTTGAACCAGTGAAAGAGATAGTGAAGCCATCCATTCCCGTAGGCAGTGAAGTCGAAGGAACAGTTGTGAACGCATCTCCGGAGGGTTTGCACGTGGAGATCAAGAAAGATGCGACTCAACAGGTGATTTTTCTACCGGCTGCTCACATGGCTCCTTGTCCGGAACTCGGTAGCGCCATCTGTTCCAAGACGGAGCTTGGCAAAACTATAAAAGCCAACGTGTTTGCCAGCCTTCCGGAAGTTTTGCTCTCGACCTGGATAGTACCTGATGGGCTGAAAATAGAAAAAATCAAAATCGGCGATGTCATTCCCTGTTCTCTAGTCAGCGACGACGAGGACCACTCAGTGAGTGCGATCCTGCCATGTGACAACTTCTCTGAGACTGCAAAAGTAATTCGAACTGCATCACAGTTAAACAAAACGTTTTGCCACGAAATCCGGTTGGGATTGGTAAAGAAGAAGAATCTACAGACATCAGAAGGCATCAGACTCTACACTGGCTTCTCCGAGATCTGGCAGAAGAGTCCAAACCCAATGAGCGGAGTTGATCTGCTGACTCTCTACCTGAACAAAGTGATGGAACTGTCGCAGCTCAAGAGTATCAAGTCGAAACCAATTTCGCAGCTGAAGATAGGTCAGAAGGTCGAGGGTAAGGTGACGAAAGTGACCAAAGAAGGTCTGGTGCTGGAATTGACTAAGGGTATTCCAGCAACTGTGAAGAAACAGCACACTGATAGACAGTTCAAAGTCGGGGAGACGGTTGAGGGCGCGGTTCTTTGGGTCAACTATGTGCACCAGTTGGTGGAGGTGACCCTGGTTTCTCGGTTGGTTCACAGTCTGAGCACCAAGTCGCTCGAGGTAGGTGTCGTAAAGGAGGGATGCTTGATTCAGGGTAGTATTCTTCTGGTCAACACCTGGTTCGCCTTGGTGCTCCTCAAGGGACGGGGCAAAAATTCCATCGGGGCCCTACCAGTTCGGCTCAACATGAACGACACCAATCCGGATCTGACCCTCTTAGAAATCCACAAAAAGGTCAGAGTTTATGGGGTCTTGGTGCAGAAGGAACTTGGCATACCAGTTTCCGTTTGCATGCTAAAGACCGCTTTCGAGGAGAATCAGCAAACTGTCCTTTCAAGTTCGAGAAGATGTTCGTTGACGGGAAAGAGGAAGAGTATCAGCAAAGAGGAGGATGTTAAAGAAGAAGAAGCTGTTGCAAAAAGAAGGAAAGTTTTGGCGGTAGATGAAGTTGAGGTGAAGAAAGAAGAAGATGAAGAAGAGATGCAAGTTGATGAGGAGGAAGAGATGCAAGTTGAAGAAATCGAGGTCAAGGATGAAGAGGACGAGGAAGAAGAGATCAAGAAAGAAATCAAAGAGGAGGAGCAGAAGATGCCAGAATGTGGGTTCTTCTTCGACACCAATGCAGCGGAGGTTTCTGACTCGTCGTCGTCTGATGACGATGAGACTGAGGACAACGTGCCTAAGAAGAAGAAGAAACTCTCCTCGGCTGAGAGGAGGCAGCAGGAACGTGAGAAAGAACGCGAGATCAGAGAGAGGGAAGAGTATCTCTCTAGTGATAACGTTCCAAATTCCGTGGATCAGTTTGATAGACTGGTTTTGGCGCAGCCGAACAGTTCCCTGGTCTGGATTCAGTACATGACGTTCCATCTTCAGATGGCGGAAGTAGACAAGGCTAAGACAGTGGCCAGAAGAGCAGTAAGTACTATCAACTTCCGGGAAGAGGAAGAGAAGCTCAATGTATGGAAAGCTTGGTTGAACCTGGAGTCGAAATTTGGTACCGAT
The DNA here is from genome assembly GCA_030523145.1 of Trissolcus brochymenae. Taxonomy (NCBI): domain Eukaryota; kingdom Metazoa; phylum Arthropoda; class Insecta; order Hymenoptera; family Scelionidae; genus Trissolcus; species Trissolcus brochymenae. The sequence continues at coordinate 20,854 of JAQQRF010000508.1, forward strand.
CAAAGTCTCAAGAGCCTCGTTGAAGAGGCGCTTAAGATGAACGACGCTGGACAGATCTATCAACATATGCTGACCGTCCACGCCGAGGCTGGCAGAGCTGCTGAGTTGGAAAATCTCATCAGAATCATTTGCGGCAAGAACGGCAAGTTCAAGCACGTTCCGGACATGTGGATCAACTGTGGAGCGGCTCTTCTTAAGCTCAATCTTAAACAGAAGTCGAGGATGCTCATGCAGAGGGCACTACAGTCATTGCCTCCTCCACAACGTAAGTTTCATTTTCAGTTGTTTTATAAACAAGAATAAAATGTATTGAGTTTTGACGAACTAACATGCTGTTTTTTTACAGACGTTAATTTGATAGTGAGGTTTGCATACTTAGAAAATAAATTTGGAGACAGCGAAAGATGCCAGACGCTGTTTGAACAGGTTTTGACCTCATATCCGAAACGAACTGACATCTGGCTTTCATACGTTGACATTGCAACGAAAGCTGAGAACACTGACATGGCGAGGTTTGTATATTTGAAAAAAAAAATAATACCTGTGCAATCAAATTGAATTAATTGATTAATTTGTATCTTCTACTTGTTTAAACAGGAAAATCTTGGAACGAGCAATAAGTCAACCAATCGCACCGAAAAAGATGAAAGCCATTTTTAAAAAGTATTTGGACTTTGAAACTCAATATGGAACACCTGAAAATGTTGCAAATGTGAAAAAACTTGCAGCTGAATACGTTGAAAAACAATGCGAATAATTTTTTTACAAAATAATAGTTTGGAGTGAATGTAAATACACGTTTTGTAATTTTTACAAATAAGCTAGGTTGAAATGATTTCATAAAATTGTATATTTTTTTTCGTTTTTTTTTTAAGGACAATGTAATCAAATAAATTTTGTGTTAGAAAAAATTAGTTGTTTCAAAATGATTGTACCGTTGTTTATTATTATTATTATTTATCATTTATTTGTTTTATCTTCTGTCGGTCAAAAAAAAATCGATCTTGCAAGGTCGTTTGCGCATGAGCAGTAACATCCTAGTTTGACACCCAACAATGGCTTGACAATCTGAAACTTGTAAAAAAAAAAAAACAACTTAAGACAACAAACATCGCAGCGTAACTTTGATGAAAAATGTATAAACTCAGTGAAGACGAGCAACAAAACGACTCAAAATATTATTTCAAAAGTCCACAATCATTTAGTTGATCGTAACAATTGAATTGTATGATTTTCAATGTATCTCTAACCTGAAATGAACAAAAAGTCCAAAACGATTTTTTATTTGATCCTCAACGTTGTTTTTTCGATCCTCATTGTGCTGCTGAACAAATGGCTCTACGTCTGCGTCGGGTTTCCCAACATAACCTTATCCTTCATCCACTTCCTGGCGACGTACTTGGGACTGCTGATATGCGAGCGGCTAAACGTGTTTTGCATAAAAACCGTGCCGATTCAGGGAATGGTGTTGATCGCCATGACCTTCTGCGGTTTCGTTGTGTTGACAAATCTGAGCCTTGCCTACAACACCGTTGGCACTTACCAAGTCGCCAAGATGCTCACCACACCTTGCGTCATTGGCATGCAAATGTTATTTTACCAAAAAAAATATTCCCTCTTGATTAAGTTCACTCTGCTGCCAATTATTTTAGGCGTTGTTATCAACTTTTATTATGATATCAAGTTCAGTGTCCTTGGGACCATTTATGCTGCCATGGGAGTTGTTGTCACATCAATTTACCAAATTGTAATAACAATTTTATTTTGTTTCCATTAGATTATTCAAAGGCATGATTTAACAATTGAATTTGGTGTTTCAGTTGGTGAACAGAAAACAAAAAGAATTTCAGATGGATCCGATGCAGTTGCTTTATTATCAGGCACCATTGTCAGCAGTCATGTTGATGTTTGTGATCCCATTTCTGGAACCAATATCTTTTACGCTCAATCACAATTGGACGACATTGGATTTTGTAAGTTATCATCAAACAGTAAACAAAAACAAAACATTACATCTGTTATAACAAAAATGTTGTTTCCAGTTTATGGTGCTGCTGTCCAGTATAATAGCCTTCTTCGTTAATCTGACTTCTTATTGGATAATTGGATTTACATCGCCCTTGACGTATCCTTTACAACGAACAAAACAAACAATTACAATTTTATATATCAGTCTGTAACACGTACAATTTTTGTACATTTATTGGCAACCAAATTTTAAGACAACAAAGCGTAACAAACAATAAATACAATGTTTTCCTGATTTAAATACAAAGATACAACATGGTGGGACACTCCAAGTTTTGTATATTACTTTTAGGAGGATCAATAATATTCGACGATCCCCTTGCCATGAATCAAGCTGTGGGTATTACTCTTACATTGATTGGAATCATTTTGTATGCTCAAGTAAAGGTAAGAATGACTTGAAAAAGAAAGAGTCAAGGTCATAGAGTCAAACATTTACATTTAACAAAATATATCAGACCATTCTTTACAAGTTCAAATTGTTTTTGTTTGATAAAAACAATTGTCGTATGACCTCCTGACCTTGGGTCGTTGATTGTAAACAAACCAGCCTTTGAATTCACCTTTGAACACGTTGCAAAAAAATGAAAAATCAATCGCATAATCCAATATTTTGTTTTAGATTAAAACCAGCCGGTCAGAAACAATTCCTTTGATTGACAAGAGATGACTGATCATGACCGATGTTGAATTGGACAAATATGTATTATATGTTCACATTGTACATATCTTTATAAACCTTTCAATAAAATGTCCATTCAGTATCTCGCATCGGGAAACGTTGTTATGTTATTACAAAACCTATCAAGCCTAATGACAAAAAAAAGTAAAGAAAAGTTATTTTCTTTTGGGTGAGTGCAAAAGGTCAAAGTCACACCTAGGGCTTGGCAACGGCGAAATGCGAAATGCGAAAAGGCGAAAGACATAAACGTAATTGATTTCTCCAAGATATTGTATTTAGTTATTAACCCTTTCCTAGGTGCATCGGACCTACCAGTATAATCCGTCTTGATGTTTATATAGTAGGTGCACATTCCCTTTGGTGCTTGCAGGAAACGGTCGAAATCGTTTCAGCCATCTACATTGGCCTAGCTCACTTAGAACTGTTGCAAAAGCGCATGTCTCCTGTTGATTGTAAATAGTCTTGCAATTGCATCCGCAAAGTTGGCGGCACGCCTGCTTCATTTTTTCAAACACCAAAATCGTAAACAATACAACAAATACAATATGGTTGACAAAACATTTAAATTCGAAACACAATTTGTTTTGTCAATTGTAGTTGACCTTTGCAATCTGAAGGTCACGTTAATTAATCAACAAAATTTGCATTGTGTGTGTTGCGATTCGTAAACAGTGCTGACAACTTGATAAACAGCAGCAGTCGTGCAGTGGGTTGTGCAGAGCTGTCATTTTTTTGGCAGTATAAAAAGTGGTTTTCAAATAGATGAAAACCCACAATTGATTAAGAAAAGTCAGCCAAACCGGTCAAGTTGCAAGATGAACCGGCAACAAACTGACGACATGGACAACAGCAAACCAGACGTGATGTAAACATAAACATAACCTCAAAAATATGTTGATGAAGAAGTTGTGCGGCAAACTGAGGATACCATCGCTGTTGTTGGCACTTGTCATCACCTTGGCGGTGTTTGGCCTGTTGCTGTTGCGTCGACACGGGCATCATCATCAAGAAAAAAGTGGCGTTGCTTCGGCGGTGTACAAGTCGCGGTATCGATTGATGGTGATTATTTTGAGCGGACAGGACAACTTGCGACAGCGCTACGCAATTAGAAAGACCTGGCTGTCAGAGAAGAACAACCAGGTGCGACATCTGTTTGTGATTGGGACGGCCAACCTGGAGCCCGAGCAGCTGGTCACGCTGAGGTCAGAGGAAACCAAGTACGGCGATTTGCTGCTGTTGCCGAACATCCAGGACTCGTACAACGCGCTGACGAAAAAAGTTTTAAACACGTTCGCTCACGTCAACGACAATTACCAGTTCGATTACCTGATCAAATGCGACGACGACACTTACATCGTCCTTTATGAGATCCTGCAGGAGCTGGCCGACCGGGACCTCTCTACTGCAGCCGCTGGCAAACAACTTTACTGGGGCTTCTTCAACGGCAAGGCCACGGTGAAGAAAAATGGCCCTTGGCGGGAACCCGACTGGATATTTTGTGATTATTACTTGCCCTACGCCTTAGGTGGTGGATACATCTTGTCCAAGGGTCTTGTCGAGTTCGTCGCCAAAAATAAGGATTCCTTTAAGTAATTATTGAATTTAAAAAAACTTGACAAGTTGAAATGACTTCCGATGAACGAAAGCACGTAGTGACCTGGATATTTCTTTGAGACATATGTCCTTATCTTATAAGCACACAATATTCGAAGAACATTTCAAGAACATTTACAATATTCAATAATATTTGTTTAATATCTCTGTATGTCCGCCAAGAAAATATTTTCAAAATATGCCTAGAACATTTTCATTTACGTAGGATGATCTAAGTACATTTTTTGATCGGAGAGAATTTTTGGTTAACAACCAGCCACAAGACATATCTATGTCAAAATTATTTCTATTACTGTACTAACTCGATGAATGTTTTGTTCATTATTAGATTGTACAATTCTGAAGACGTGTCAGTGGGACTGTGGTTAGCTCCAGTGGCGAACATCGAGCGAAAGCACGACGTGCGTTTCGACACGGAGTACCGATCCCGAGGCTGTTCCAATCAGTACATCGTCACTCACAAGCGCACCGTTGAAGACATGAAAAATCTTCATGACAATTTGCAAAACACAGGCGTCCTCTGTGCCAAAGAATTTAGCAATCGAATGAGCTACCAGTACAACTGGACTGTTCCTCCTAGTCAGTGTTGTTACCGGCAACCGGGACTGCCGTGAAAAAGTCCGCACCTCGATTTGAACTTCCAAAAAAAAAAAAAAGAAAAAAACATGCCAACTGCTTGCGAGGCATGTATTTCGTTTAATTCTAGAACAAATTTATTCAGAGAGGCTTGTTATTGTTACGATAGACAATAAAACTATATTGATAATTTATTATTGTGATAGAGCGTTGCTTTTTGATATGATTCATCACATCCGCGCACACAACTAAAGACTGTGAGTTCTCTAGGTATTTAAAACGTCAATTCTGTTATCTTTTCGAACAATTTATTGATACCAGAGCCATAATGCGTGGTAAGATCTAACATTCGAAATGTCAAAGATGTTTGCTCGATGACAAATATACAATGATTCTTTTATACAACTCCATAATATTTTTACACATATAAAAACATTTTTCTTCTTTTTTTTTGGCAATAACTTACGCTAGAATATAATTTAATAATATTCGCTACTTTTGATGACGAAAAAAATTTGTAATCATTTATTTTTGTTCGTGTTGAAAACATATCACAAACATGTTTAATAGGTTCAGACTTGAAGCAAGCGGTCTTGGAATATCTGTATACCTATATTATGTACATCCTCGAAAACCGTCTCTAAAAAAATGTAAAATCAGCATATGAACCACAAGGTATAAAATCAGTTCTGGTTCTTCTAACTTTTAAATAAACATAATAATTAATTTTATTATATTATTCAGACGGTATAACTCTTTCTGTTCAACTGTTCTCCATCCATCCACTTTATATTAATCGAATTAAGAATGAAATACCTCCAAATATATTCGATCTGTTAATATCAGTCACTGGACCTTTCAGTTGTTGCCAGTTTACTTTTTTTTTCGATCTTGTGTACATTTCGGACAGTACCACTTCCCTTTTGGTTTTGTCGTCAGTCCGACGCAAGCAAAATGGAACCACTCGATTGGACACTGAAATAAGAAAGCAAAAATAATAAATACACATTTTTACAACGGTTTGTTTACATGAACAAGTTCAGAATACTATAAATCAGATGAATAAAAATTACGTCTGGGTTATCACAGCCAATCATCTCGCCATAAGACACTTGATGACAGAGGCAATAAGTTGGCTCGTTCGGGTCCACCGGCATGTCAAGAACATCTGCCGAGTGTCCAAGATTGGCTGCATCCGCCTGTGCTCCACTTCCTACGGCTCCCGTTGTAACCGACGAAGCCACAACTCCACCTTAAAAAACCAAGAAAACCATAATTTTCACCACCTTTGAAACCGTTAATTTGTATACTATATTCTTCGTTAGATTCGTTTATTAATTCGGACAAAAAATTTTTTGATGTAAACGATTTATGTAAATAATGCAGCACAATGAGAAGTTACATTTATGCAAATTTGATGTAAATCATTAATATAAACGATGGTTATCAGCTGTTCTTTAGAAATCCAACTCCAATTATGATTAATAAGATTTGTTGAAACGTCCTACATGTGGAAACATCCTGTTCCTCGCCTGTACCTTTTTTCTGCTTCTTCCTGGCACTCTTGAACTCATCCTCGCTGCTGACATTTGTGTTGCTGCTTCCCTTCTTTCTTTTTTCCTTCTCCTTGGTTTTCTTACGACCAGTCTTTTTAGTAGCACCGCTGTTGCCGCCTTCCTCTTGGGCCCGACTGTTGCTCAGCGCCTTCTCTTGGATCTCAGCCTCGAACCTCGCCAGATCCGAGTCCAGTCGGCGTATGTGCTTGTCCACGAGCTCGTAAGTCTGAATTGCCAGCTGCACCTTGTCATCGCCGTACTCCTTCGCTTTGTTGAATAAACTCTGAATATGTTTAAGCTGCTCCTTCTTCTTTTCTGCACTCTCGATTTTGATATTTTTCAGATACTCGTCAGCTCGTTTGTCTATGTCCTTGGAAATTCCTTGTGCTCGAGCGTCAAGGTCACGCATCAAAGTAAAATTACGTTGCAATTCGATCGGAAGATGTTCCAAACCTGAAATCAAAATAATAATGTTAATATTAACAAAAAATTTTTTTGTTTAAGAAAAAAAGTTTTATATTCATTGTTACGATCTGTTTTATTCATAAATCAAGATTAAAAACATCGCAGCTTCGACCAAACGATTTGAATAACAAAAACCTAACCTCACTTTTTCACCAACCGAGCCAAACTTTTGTGAACCAATGAGATGATCTGTTGTTTTTTTTTAAATAAATAAACAAGTGACACTTTTTTTTATTTCATGTTCAACGTAAGTTTGATTTGGGATGTAAAAGGATGAATGAAACTGAAATACATACTGTCCAAATAGTGCTCCAAATACAGAGCTGTGGTCATGTTGACTTTTGTTGACAGCAAAGGTATTCGAAGTCAATTAGGTGTCGCGTCAAACCGACAAATTGCAACTGATGATATGTCAGTCTGGTGCCTTTTTTTGCCGCTGTTAAATAAATAAAATTCAGTGTTGTTTTTTTTCTTCTTTTTTTGGTAAAAGAAGGTGTTTACGTGAAGCCGACTCGCGCGCGCCATTCAATGGCGGGGCAATGTTATTGCCATGGCGGGATATTTTTTTTTTTTAGAACATGCAATATGACGTCGCTTCGGTATTTGGTATTGGCGCAAAATTTCAAACTTGATAACGACAGGTGAAATGAACAAATTGGATAAAGTAAGACTAAGTGTTTATTTTTGTCATACAAAAAATAGGATGCAAACCATCTTGTTTAACAATACATGATACAACTAATTTTATATCCCAAAGCTTCGGTTAGAACTTAAACACTAGGTTAAATAATAACGATGATTCTCAATATAATAATAACCAAACAACAATTTCAGTCAACATTTGTTAACAATATCTTTATGAAATTATCGACAATGCTGTTCGACTGAAATCCAATTGATTGTTTATACAAAAATACATCCAATTATTTGAAGAGAATCAAAATTGAACTATAATATAAAAATTGAAATACAGATTTGATTGTAAACGATCAAAACTTTTTTGTCAACGACGGAAGGCGTACATCAACATGAGAAACGTGCAGACACCTACTACGAGCGCGAGTATCAGCGAGTCGCGTCTTTTGCGAATGTTGATTCGCTGGACCAGGCTGCTGATCGCAGGGAATCGGTTGGAGATGTCGTTGAATCGAGTTTGTATCTTTTTGAAAGCTTGTCTCTGTGAGAGCAGGTGTTCTCGAGTCTCCACTGCTATGCTTATTTGATCGTTTATCAGTCGATCGGAACTAAAAAACCAACAATTAATTAACAATATAAATATACATTGATAACACTTATTACTTTGATTATTTCTATTATTAAAATACAGTAAAAAGTTTAAAATTTACTTATGCAAATGCTGATTTTCTTTTATATACATATCCCTTCTGTTTAAACCGCTGCTCTTGTAGTTGCTGAAAAGAAACCAAAACTCAATAATTAATTAGATTAAATCAAAAAAAAAAAATTAGTTTGAACTAAAATGAACAAAAGAGTTATAATTCCATTTACTCGATTTCCTTTCGAACACTGTGCAAAAGGTCTTCTCTGTCTCGACGAGACGCAAAATTGTCGCGAGTCTTTTTGAACTCCTTTTTGTAATCCTTGAGGATCTCCTTGTGTCTTTGCATTGTGTGCAGCATTGCTGCTCCGGTTGGTTGAATCTCACTCATCCTTTCGTTGACCAGCATCAGCTACATGAAATGTATCATTTAATTAAATCTATAACATTTAATTTCACCATTACCATTCGTTTTATTTCATGCTTACTTTGGATAAAAGTGTGTCTATCTCAGAAGCCATGTTCTCAAATATATCGTCCTCGTTTAAAAGAGGCTCGGTGTCAGCTGAAGCATGACTAGAAGAAGCTCCAGACGAGTTAATCCCAAGTTTGCAAAAAGCCACGAGCTTTGCATCTATTTCGTTCTCCAAATGTCTCGCCTGCTTTCTCAGATCTAAAACAAAATTGTAACATTTTTTTTTTTTTTTTTTTTTCAGAAATACAAATTTTGCCTTTTGTCTTGCTTATTTTTGAGATCTCAGAGCAAAATACCTTCCCAGTTGACAGATCCCAAAACGGCTGCAGACATGTTGTGAGATAATTGATGTTTTTTGGAAGAATAAAAATGATCTAAAAAAGAAAACAATTATCCAACAATGAACAGTGACGAACTGACAGGTCATCTCAAACCATAAGAATGTCAGTTTGAGAAACGAGTCAGTTTAATGAGAAAACAATAATTGGTGTGTTTGAGACATTCGTTACCAAAAAACCAGGTTGGATCCGAGAGTTGTCACGTTAAACAAAACTTTTGGACACTTGGTTATTGCGCCTAACCTCAAAGTCATAAAGTCCCAGGTCTTTGCGATCCGAATTCAATTGTCGTTTGGTCGTTTGAACTCAACGAAGATCCAAATTATTATTTAGTTGGTTGTTGAAAAAAAAGTGACGTTGATGGTGACAGTGAACGTTTAGTCACTTTGTATTGACATCTGACATGGCATATACGACGCCGCCATGTTTGAGTCACATGACAGTACTTTGTTTTGATTCTCAGATGATTTTCATGTACCCATTTTTAGGACATTTAAATTAAATAATAAATAACATTGTTATTCCCCCCCCCCCAATCTCAGTTTTTTATTTCATAATTGTGATTTAATGATTGTGTTTTTTTTTTTTATTTCATAATTGTGTTTTAATGATTATGGATGACATATCAAGTTCAAAAAAATTTTATAATTGTTTTGTATATTTATTTTGAGATTCATTTTTGTAATATAAAATTATACAAATTATATAATTACAAAAATGATATAACATTGTTGTTCAAAAACTAGTCTGTCGATTTTTGTATATATATTTCTAGACAAAGGTGAGGTCAGGAAGAAAATTTATGTAGTATTGTATGTCGATGACCTTTCAACCCATCTTCAAAAGTGACACAATTTTTGTTCCCCTATTAAATTTTATATACTAGAATAATTTCGTTCAACAAAAAACTTGTTTTAATTTTAAAATGTTGTTCAGAGCTCAAAAGTGAGTTGATGCTCTATATTTTAATCTTCTTTATATCTAAAAAAGATTAGAAAAATCGGCTTGAAATGTTCTGTAAAAGAACATTTATCGATTTTTGTGAGAAGAATTTGAAAATGGTTTTCTTTTTATCTGAGACAAAAATGCTCGTTAGGTCTTAGGAAATTCTTGAAAGACCAGAAGGATATCATAAAACGACTCTCTTCTGTTTTAATTCGTTGATACGATCATCAATCTACCGCTTCCGCGGGCATCGATAAAAGGCAATAAGGAAACTTTGCAGCATAATTAAATGATGCGCAGCGCATAATAGACATGCGAATAAACAAGGCTAATTGGTACATTTAAAAATACAAAAAAAAAAAGTTTAAGTACACTTATTTTTATAGACAACCTGAAATAAAACCATTCGTTTATTCTTTACCGGAAGTCTTTACCACAGCTCTTATTTTTTACCTATAAAAATCTCTTTTACATTTTGTTCCAAGTTGATATTGTTTCATGTGCAAAAAGTTGTCCAAATGTTTTAGAGTGAAAATGCCCAAAGTTTTGTCGCGACGGGAGTAAAAAAAGAAAAAAGGCGTAATGAAAAAAATTTAAATACAATGGAGGTCAAAGGTCGTGGCGACAATTTTAAATGTAAAAAATTAGTGCACGAACGGGACTAGTTGTACGGAACGATTCCAGACGAGTCTATCAACGCCAAGACACAACCATGGACTGGTTTGGATGATAAAAAAAAAAAAACTCGAAAACGTGCAGTAAACTGATGAGAGAATCTCGCAGTTTAATATACGACATCGAAATGACAACATCGTGATCGTGAGCGCAATATCTTTCGTTATCCCTTTTTCGCGCGTGTTTCTTTTCGCTCGCACCGATACTTACGTCCGCTTAAGACTCCCATTTGTTATTCAAATGATGCCCGTTTGAAACACTTGCCTCCGAAAATATCTGTGTTTATTCGCAATTTTATCCACTCTTATTATTCATCACTTGTTATCGAATTAAAAGAAACCAAAAAAGAAAAAAAAAGCAATACAAACATGTCGGGCAATTTCGGTGAGTATGTCACACACAAATATTGATAACAATTTAATTAAACCAACATCTGTTTTACAACCGTTGACAAACAAAATTTGTTCGAAATTATTATTTGAAAGGAATAGAATTTTGTTCTGAAAGCCATTCGAGAAGTTGCAAGAAAATCTTGAGATTTCTCAATATATTTTTATTAATGAACTTTAATCTTATCGCAATGACGATGGGACTGGTTTAAGTTCGATGAATGGATTGCACAATAATTGTTGTTTTAATCGATACAATTTTTCGTTCATTATTAATGATCATAATTATAATTCATCATCTGGCAGACATTAATGTGTCAAAACATATTGGACGCTTTTATTTTGAGAAGAACGGCTCATTTTTGTTTCGCAGATCAAAAGAAAACAAGAAAAACTAAGAAAAGATCAAAGTTGAATCGACGTCTTTTGCAAATAAATAATCCTTAATGGGATGAATGAAAGTTATTTGAAAGTTGAAGATTAGATAGAGACTTTCATTCAAAAAGGGCAGGCCGGCTTTTTTTTTTTTTTTTTTTTTTTTTTTTTTTTTTTTTTTTTATTATTTTTTTTCCCTTTCCCCAACGCTTCTCTTCCTCTCCCTCATATCGTTGATAAATATGTGCTACTGTACAGCGTTTGTTTCCACACGATGATGATAATAAATTTCTAAGTTATCTTCAAAAAAAAAAGAAAAAAAAATTGACTTCAAAAGCAACATCAGTGAGAGAACGATATTATGAGGTTGTGTGTAAATTTTCATACATCCTCAGGATATTTAATATCCGCTGATTTAATCTGATGTTAATAATACTCAGTTTCAAAAACCGCCCAGAAATTCCAACCTCTGAAAATCAGTTAGGAATTATTAGGGATTTGTATTGAAACAAAAAGTTGAAAATCTTGTTTGGTGGCATTTTCGAAAGGTGATATATTAAAAAAAAATGTCTAAATCAAGTTTCAAATTTATACATTTTTTTAAAGACGGTAAATCTGATGATTTGGGATTCTTTTATAATTGATTGTACGTCATTTTAATTTTGTGAATCTTTATACAGGTTTGAAGAAATTTGTCCCGGGGAACAAAAATACAAGAGACACGCTTCTTTCGGCACTTGCTGAATTTATTGGAACTGGCATGCTGGTGTTTCTTGGCTGCATGGGTTGCGTCAAAAGTCTTGGAGTCGTTCCATCTCATTTACAGATCACAATTAATTTCGGCCTGACCGTTTTACTTATTATCCAGGTGAGCAAACAACGAAAAAAAGACAGCAATTAAAAAGTGACATTTCCATGAATTATTTCTATATTATTAATTAACAGTTGATTTTTAATTTCATTTGTTTACTCAATTTATTATTTTTATTCTTACAGTGTATCGCGCACATCAGTCATGCTCACATCAACCCGGCCATTACTTTAGGAGCGTTTATCTTAGGGAAGAAAAATTTGAAAGAAACCATTGTTTACATGGTCGCACAAGTTTTGGGAGGAATCGGAGGGTTCGCTTTATTAAAGGTCCGTCTTATTCCCAAATCAATTTAAAAATTGATTCCAAAAAGTTGAACAAAAAATCATTCAAACTGAGAGGGTAAAATTAAAATAATTTTTTTTTGATTTCGAGACAGTCTGGCGCAGGGGATGAGGTAGTAGGCCTTCATCTCGAGGGTCGCAGGTTCGATTCTCAGCTAGATATATATATTTTTTTTTCATTAAAAAGAAAAAGAAGAGTTTAATTGTTATTGTTATGTTATAGCAATAATTAATAAGTTTAATTGATTTTAGGTTCTAACACCCTGGACATTTCAAGATTCACCAGACCAACCGAGAGATGACAACCTTTGCGTGACAGATTTACATTTCAAAGTATCAGCGATCCAGGGTCTGATGTTGGAAGCTGCAGCGACAGCGATTTTGATGTTCGTAGCATGCGCAGTTTGGGACCGGAGGAACGAAAAGACAACCGATTCGGTGGCCATCAAATTCGGCTTGACGATCACCGCTTTGGCCACCGCCGTTGGACCGTACACCGGTTGTAGCATGAACCCCGCAAGGTCCTTTGCCCCGGCACTTTTTAATAACTACTGGACTCATCAGTGGATTTATTGGCTGGGACCTTTGGCAGGCTCGGCTATCGTTACGTTCTTTTACAAATCCACTTTTGGCGAGGACGACCGTCAGAGCGACAGCGACGACGAAACTGACGAGAACTTTCCAGAGGTGGTTGCGTTGAACAACACCGAGACTCAAAAAACCACCGGTTGATTGTACTACTAATTGTGATTCGAAAAATGGTCATCTAGAAAATTTGTTGTTCAAACATACATCATCAGACAATTTGTGAACTGATTTTTTTAAAAGGTCCAACAGATTTGATTCAAATGATGAAATAATACTTCGTTGCAGTTTCAGAAAATGTGTAAAAACAAGAAATAATAATCAAAAAAAAAAAAAAAAAAAAGATTGAACATTGAAATTAAGTTGTGCCTTTTAAGGAAATCAATTTCATTTGAAATTCAAAATCAACCGTGATAATCGCACTTTGTGTATGAATTTTCTGAGAGCGCAGTTTGGGTTCCATGAATTATAAAACCATCTCAATTGTGAAATTGTTGCAAAAATTGTTTTCTCCCGGCTTAAATCAAATGAAAATGTTCATCATCTGAGAATATGGTAGTAATCGTTAACGAACTGTAATGAGGTTAAAAATGAATTATCCATGTGAACAATTTATCATTATCTGGTTTTAAATCTTCTGAAGAATGACGCTGTTATATAGTATCTCGTAAAGTGTAGGCGAATAAACGAGGATAAACTATGAAAATGTGCCATTATAACAGCATTAAAAATGGAAGAGAAAAAATTTTTTTTTTCGTAATTTAGGCTAATTTGATCTCTCGAATAAATTGAAAAATGTTTGTTGTTACTGCCAATTTTTATATTTTCAATGCCATTTTTACATTTATATGCGCACAAGTTTGTTCATCTCATTTTTGTTTTCGTTATAGTAATGAATTATTCTGTTAGTCAAATTCAATTACAATCCATCTAAAAAGTTATAATATATAATCTGTTACAATGTAAACACCAACTGAATTCGTTTCGTTCAGAAAGTTGTTAATATACATTTCAACCATTAATGACCATAAATTAATTATTTATTATAAGAATTTTTGCAGTCACAAATATTAATCTCAATATAATTCCCTCAAAAAATATTATTAAAAAAAAAACACTTACATAAGCAAAATCAAAGGGTTGCTCTCTGACTTGGCAAGTCTACAAAAATTCAAATCAGAGTCAAGTCCTTGCACTCCTTTTGCGTCACTTAAATAGTTGAAATATTTAAACACAACGTCAAAGGACGTCAAAAAATTTGGAAACTTCATCCAAACAGATGCGATTCATTATTTTATTTTTTTTTTATTTGAAATAAAATGTTTAAACATCTTACATCAGCTTCTATTGAATTTCAATACAAACATTGAAATCTTAAATCTTCACTTTCATCTTTATTCAGTTTAAATTTTGTTACAAATTTAAGATCTATTCAAGTATCAATTGCAACTGTCCTATGAAATAGTCATGTTATTAGCGATTAAAAAAACAATGTTAAAAAGAAAAAGAAAGCAAATAAGTAGGATAAAGACAGGGAATCGTCGCACCCTCCTTTGCTCCACATACAGGATGCTTTTGCACCCTTATCAGTGATTGCGGTGGGGCGCACGCGGTGCTCGCGCATATCGACCCGAAGGCCCCGGGCGACACCCTCAAGTTGAGTTGTCTCCACTTTGAACGTCCAACTCTGGTTCAGTTTTGTCGGCGATCTAGCGTGTAGTTAATCTCCATCCAGCGCGGTAAGTTGATCAGCACCATCCCCCTGGAGAGTGCGCTTTATTTTTTGCGCCTCCTCCTGGCTCATACGCGTCTCATGATAAATTAAACAAAAACAAGGTTACTTTTTCGTTGATGGCGCCGGCGCCAGAGTCACTACGTGCCGGCACCCAACGCGCAGGGCCGTCCACCCATAACGTTGTGTGCCAGTTTCACGTGTGACTATACCATTTCATCCTCCAACTTTTCGACCATCCATTCGCCGTACAATCATCTTAGGTATCTCTTTCATAATCTTTCATAATCGTTTCACAATTGTTTCTCTGCTCCAAAATTTCTGATCCCAAAATCATCCTTTCAGCACCATCCCTGCCTGTATATAGATCAACATTTTAAAATCAAAATTGGGGTCAAACGCGAAGCTTTGTGATTTTAAGTTGCACGAAAATGTGTTTCAGTTAATCCGCCTGTAATAAAACAATACGTGTTAGGAACAATGAGAAATGTTAAACTTGCATGAATGGCAAGCTAAGAATAAGTGCACGAACTTGCCTGGGTTTATTGTACCTTTTACTAGGTCGTTGCATGATGCTCCCCCAACTAACTTGAGGGAGCAACTAAATGTACACCTGAGAGGGTGCGAGTGTGACCGAGCCAGTTGGATGCTGCTGTTATTTCTATATCTGTAGGTGCGGTCGTTGACTTTTTTCGAATCTTTTTTTTTTTTTTCGATTATATATAGTCACTGTCAATCTGGACATTTCAAGTCTTGATTGAACTTTTTTTTTTCCTCTGTCGGTTCGCTGCTTATCCACATTTATATCTCAAAAACCAGATCAATATAATATATATACGCGTGTCAAGAAAGCGATGCTTCAGTTGCACTTTTATGTTTGAGACCAGTTTTTTTTTCTCTCTCCGGTCAAACATATCGCACGCATCAAATACAAGTATCGATTAAGCATAAAATCAATGTATCATTAGTCAGATAACCATCCCCCCCCCTTTTTATACCATAAGAAATACAACTGCACATGATTCAATTTTTAATTTGTCACATCCTGCAAATCTTCATTTTGTTTGTTTTTTTTTTTGCAAATTTGTATTTTGTGTTCTGTGATGATGATGATGATGAAAGATGTTAATTTTTTGGGATTCTTCCAACAATGGCAAGTGTGTCCAATTGAAAAAAGCGAGTGCGTTAAGACGCGACCTAGATTTTGAAAAGTAAGCTGTTTCAAAAGATGGACAACACGTCGAGCTTAAAAGCACACACCGCTTGGGAGAAGGATCGATAGAAAATATATTTTTGCCTTCATCCATCATCGAAATTTTGCTTCGCGCAGGGGTTTCTGAAAACAGAACGTCATCGTAAATTAAAGAGAAAAGCCATTTTTCAAATCATTATCCAGGGGTACATTTTTGATGTCCTCAAATTCAGCATGTTAAATTTGATCTTCCAAAAATAGCCATTTTAATATCAGAATATTATTTATCTGTCCAATAATTATTAGAACAGACAGTAATAATAAGAATAATTTGTTGTTCAAAGTTTTGTAGAAAGCATCTAGAAAGACAGCTTCGGGGAGTAAAAGTTATTGAAGGTGTTAAGATCGCCCTGAGACATTTGCGAAGAACACCTCCTAACTTGTGATTCAACGGCGACGATAAAGAAGCTGCAGGGAGCGCGAGTTAATAAAATTCTCACGTGAGTCGATAAAACAGAGCCGGCAACATTACCGGACGCGGTGGTTGCGCAAAGTACTGCGGCGCTGCCCCTACGACCGGCAACATTTCTTTTTCAAGTTTCCGCCAATCCTTCACCACAAATGTTAACTACTTGAAACGGAGGTAAACTCAAAATTGGAACCAAAAAAAAAAAAAACAAACAAACAAAATTGCAATTTTAATTTTTCAGTAATAATGAATAAACAAAAATGGATGTCAATTTTTTAATTAGGTTCTCGTCAGGGGACCTCAGTTCGGAACTTGACGATGAAGGTCACATTGAACCGTCAACCGGAGGAATGGCCACCTTGGGCAGACAAGATTCTTCCCAATCGTATCAGGGTATGTCGGAGCGCCCTCTGCAAACGCAACCGACTTCGGTGCCGCCGAACCAGCCACCGGTACCTGGCGCACCACCGGCTGGTGACCTCAGTCTTAATTTAAGACCGGGATCTAAGACCACCAGTGCGCCATCTTCGCCGGCTAAAACTAGGGAGAGCTTGCTGCAGAGGGTTCAAAGTCTTACAGGCGCTGCGCGGGATCAGGTCAATACGGTAATTAATTTCTTATTATTAACAACCCTAGTAAAAAGGATCATATATTGTCCATATATAAATAATATATTGTTTGTATATTAATTTCAAATCCATATACTGTTCATATACTGACCATATATGTTCAATATAATATATATTTTAATAATATATGGACAATATATTAACAAATATATTGTTTTTATATTAATTTCAAATCCATATATTGTTCATTTTTACAAATTGCTAATGTATTGTCGATATATTGTCCATATATGAAAATTTTCAATCATATATGATTATTATATGGTCAATATATGACCGATACATTGTTAATATATGCACAATATATGGACAATATATGATCCTTTTACTAGGGAATATAAGAAAGATTCAAGATGAGAATTGTTTTAAATCTTTATTTGTTGTTAACATTGTTATATAATGATTCATTTAAATTTGATTCAATATCCGTTTGTAACTTTAAATCCAACACTTACGGTTAAACATTTTTTATGTTTATCTGTAATATAATAATTTATTATATGTAAACTTGTAAACTTAAAGTATAATTGTAACGGTGCTTTACCCAACGATCGATCCCCGGACTCTGGGTGCTACAAGTGACCTCACGTTGGGCGCAATAAAATATTAATATCAACATTAGAATTCATTATTCGTGATTCAAACTTAAAACTGATGTATTGCTTTCTGTTGTGTGGTAGATAAATAAATAACATTATTGAACGGGGATCGATTTCCAGGATGGGATATGGAATCACTAATGCCCCCACGTTGGGTGCCATGACATCCCTAGTAAAAAGGATCATATATTGTCCATATAAAAATAATACATTGTTCATATATTGATCACATATTGGTCAATATAGCATCAATATATTGATAACACATGGACAATATATTAACCATATATTGACCATGTATGACCAATAGATGAACAATAGATCATTCATTTTTAAAAATTGTTAATGTATTGTTAATATATTGCCCATATATGAAAATTTTCAATCATATATGATCATTACATTTGAATGATACATTGTCAATATATTATCAATATATGGATAATATATGATCCTTTTTACTAAAGATATTAGCGTATCAAGTTGAAAGTATAATTTTAATATCAAGATTTATTTTGCGTCTTTTTTTTATCTAGGGAGCATCAATTTTAGGAGCAGCCGTGTCAGGTGCAACTCGCGGAGGTCCGGTATTCGGTAAAGACAAGTGTTTTACTTTGCTGGTGATCGACGATCAGAACACCGATTGGAGCAAATATTTTCGAGGCCGCCGATTGCACGGTGACTATGAAATACGAGTCGAGCAGGCTGAATTTCGCGAGCTCTCGCTCACGGCTAGCGAAACCGGCTGTACCGTGTCCATGGCTGTCTTCAGAAACGGGACCAAGGTCATCCGGTAAGCCATCAGTTTCGTTCTGAGACATCCAAAGTCACAAAACGTAATTACCTAGAGTTGAAATCTTTTTCCAGGTCCTTCAAACCAGATTTCGTTTTGATTCGTCAAAATCTGCGCGATGCCGCTGAGGATAACAAGAACCTGCTGTTGGGTTTGATGTACGGTGGTATACCCAGCGTCAACAATCTGACAGCCATTTACAGTTTTCAAGTTAGTTGGACATTTTGTAACAGAGATGAATGATTAAGTCCAATTACCTTATGATCCAGCTTTTCATGCACTATTTATGAATACTTTTTTTTTTATACATGATTGTTATTTCTGCATCATTACCAGGATAAACCGTGGGTATTCGCTCACCTGCTTGGCCTGCAAAGACGCTTGGGAAAAGACAACTTCCCGCTCATTGAACAGACCTACTATCCCAACTACCGCGAGATGGTGAGTAGATTAAATAATTCAACTTTGATATCAAAACATCTCAGTCCAGATTGATTGTATTTTGTTTTAAATCCCTAAGATTGTAAATTACTTGGACAAAAAAAAAGTTTCATGTTTGTTTGTTGAATTAATGGTTTGTACATTTGGATCATTTATTTTTGCTGGATTAATGAAGGTGAAAAAAATCTTTATTCAATCAGATCTGTTTAAATTGTCTGAGATCTGAATTCAAATTATTTCAATTAGGTTCAAATAATTTACTTATTTTGTGCAAATCAAATTCAATGCAATTGTTAAATTTGAATGTTACTGTAAATAATGTACGACTGTTTAACATGAATTGGAAGCAGCTAAAAATCTTGATTTCAGATTGATTCAACCGTGTTACTTTGTTTTGTTAAAATTCAATTAACTGAATTGTTGATTAACCATATTAATTATGACGCTGAACACAAATTTAATCATTAAAAATCATTTCTCATTATTTTATACAATAAAACTGTCCATGATTTTAAAATGTTCAAAACGTTTGATCCATAAATTATTGAATACAAAACTTTGTCCTCAGGGTTGTCTCTGTTGAGAAGGGGCATTGATTTTAAATGAGAAGAGTTGAATAACCCGTGTCCAAGTGATTCTTACTTATACATTATATTTGATAAATTATATAATTTACAAGACAATAATAATAAATCTATCGTGGATTAAAATACAAATAAATTAGTAACCCCAATGCTAATTGGATTTTCAAACAAAGCGACGCATTACATCATCATAATTAAGCTCTCGCGCTACGTGTGTAATACTGAGAAGACGCACCGTGGCACACGCGTGACGTCCAAGTTTTGTATCCCGATCAAGGTGTAATGAAACAAACAACAAAAAAAAAAAAAAAAAAAAAAAAACGCCACGCGTCGCGCCAATTATTATCCTTATTGATTACTTGTCATTTATTATTACTAATCTATACTTTTGTACTAAGCTTTCTCCTCTTGATTTTCGCCCACTGGGCGTGTGCGCTCGAATAAAATGTTGCTCTTTTTCTTTCTACAATCCTTTCCTTTTGTCTTACATGGTAGATCTGCTCTAACTATCACTCAGCGGTGGTTCAATTTAGATGTTGCATGCACGATTGAAAATGCATTCGCCTGTAACCGCCGAGATGAATTACATATTGTATGAAATAACCCAGAGGCGATTGGCGGCTCAACAACCAACAAAAAAAAATGATTGAATGAAATTATGGCCTCTGGTGGCGCAGCTCTCGGTACTCCTTGATGCAATTTTTGTAAGGCACAGAAGGCGCCCACGAGCACGAGCCGCTAGAAGTGCGCATGCAAATCCCGTACTTGTCTTGACAGTCCTGAGGGCCCGGAGAGCCTTCCCACAAACAACTCGAATTGCCCGCCTTGTCTAGTATCGTGCCCTTTTCTAGCCAATCAGTGAACAGGATCTGCAATGATAATTTGGTTGATGTTTTTAGATCTGGATTCAAAAGTCAAATTAAAATTCATGGATCATTTCAAAATAGATTATACCTTGCACTCACAACCACGTTTATAAAACTCGCGAAAACCCTTTCGTTGTCTGCTGCTGACCTGTGACCAGGGCAAGGTCATGCTGCAGAGCGATATGGACGCTTTGCCGGATACGATTCTGCCGCTCACGATGTACGTCTCGGCGGCATCAAGCGTTACCCCGCAAAAGTTGTCCTCGGCGGGGGTATAGAGTTTCTCGTATCCAAGCTTGATACCCCCTTCGGCTACATTCTGTATCGTTTCAAGTCAATCTCAATAACTGCGTTGTTGCATTGCAAATATACATGGGCGATTTCAGAATTATCTACCATCTTGACCTCGAAACTCAATTTTAAATCAAGGCTCAATTCAAACGAATAGTTTTGTGAAAATTCAAAAAAAAAAAGAACAGTTAGTTGGGTTGGTTTTTTAAACTTACTTTAAAAATCTTGTTCACTTTCACTTTGTAAGCTATTTCGTAGGGGCTCACACGAATCTGCTTCCATGCTCGGACAACTGCGACTGTAAATCACCAAATTGAAATCACATGTTGCAATTGAGTGACGAATTCTAAATGTTGGCTTTACCAACTTTCAAAGGTCTTACCAAAGTCGGACTGACAAAAATGTGTTTGCGGATGTTGCAAGATGCAGAGACAGCCGGCAACCGAGCTGAATGATACTGCGGACAAAATTGTCGCCAGGGACAACAACAAGCTGTACCTATGTTTCCACTTCATCTGAAAACAAAAAAATATTCAAGTCGTTATTAATCCCTGGATTGAAAAATCAAAATTGAAAAAAACAAAAAAAAAACGAACAATGCTGTCCGACGCAAAAAAAAACTGATCGATTAATTATGCATCGCACACGCTAATGATGATGTCATGCATTTTTTTATACCGCCCCGTACATGGCATGCTTCAATATTCAATTTTCCAATGAATCACTGTCAAATTTCGCAAGCCTTGGATATGACATGCAAATAGAAACAAATTGGACCGATTTCAATTTCCAATTTTTTCATTTTTCATCTCACTGTTTTATTATTTTTTTTTTTCTTTATTTTATCCGTTACAATTCAGATGAATTGGGAATGAAAAATGAAATTGATGTGAACGGAGAAAAAAAAAACGATTAAGTTTATACAGCGCCGCCAAAGGCGAAACAAACGAGAGTCAATTTATTTATGCGATATGAATTGTATAATGTGCTTCAGGAGTGATATATGATTTATTGTCACGTAGCAATCATGTGTACGACTTTTTCCCGTTAGGAATCTCGGGATCGCAGTCGATGAAGCGAATTCATTTCGAGTAACATCAACATGGGATCGGTCAAATTACTCGCAAAATGGAGCATTCAACACAAATGATATCATTATAAAACAAATAATAATAATAATAAAATTAATCGACCGATCTTGTTCGATTTTTTTCGACCGACTTCTACTTATCTTGTTATTTTTTGTTTTCTTGAATGTTATTAAAAAGTGAAAGTGCATCTGAAAGAAATGGTCACCCCAAAGGATCCGATCGATAATGCAACTTTCGCATGCAGCAATGTGTTTTATGCGCGACGTAATAGGTCCTATATATAGGAACCGGAGGTCTGCATTCAGAAAATGAGACTTGGAAAAAACGTTCATCTTTTATTTCTGATTCTTATTTTTTTTTTTTTTAAATTAGTTGAACCGAGATCAATGATTGGAAATGAAATTGAACAAATGATAATTATGAGATGTAATTAATTGACCTTCTATAAAGGTCGTTTGGTACCACTGATGTACACCAGAACCGTCAGAAATTGTCATTGGGTCGGATCCGCACTTCGTGGTTGTCGTTGAAATAAGAAACCAAAAATAACGGAAGCAACTGAGCGACGCAACCAAGTTAGCCGACAGGTGTTAGTTGCACTGCGCGTCAAACCAAAACACTGGTGCGTGTAATGCAGCCGGCGCTATACTACTTGTATGAAATAATGGTCGCGCGGCATCCCTCAAACATTCAATCTTTCGCTGTCAGCTTTTATCGGCAATCAAATTGATAATATGAAATCATCATGTTATGTATCATACAAAACCAGAATTCACACAAAAGTCATGTTCAAATTTGTAACAACAATTTGCACAACAATTGCATTGAATTACAACATTGTAAAATCTAAAAAAAAAAGATAAAATGAAATGAAAGAAAAATTGTTGTTTTGAAATTGGTGTTAAGAAGAAGGAAATTAAATGGAACATCAATTTGTATTTGCATCTGACTAGTTCGTAACGCCAGCATTAATAGATAAATTTATCGCAGTGTGCTAGAATAAATTTCGTTGGAAAAGCTCGTACGTCTTGACGGGTTGAAAATAAATCGTCCAGATCATGTCAACGATTAAAAAGGTTAATAGAATGATGTTCAATTTTGATGAGAGTAAATTTCATAAGCAGAGCGGATGACGTTCTGATTCGTGGTGGGGAAAGTGTTAACAGCTCTCTTGCTGGTTGTATATGTGTGAATGCAGACATGCGAAACGACGCCGCGAGAAATCGAAACTAATTAAATGGCAAGATTGCGGACAATGACGGAATGAGCCGAAGTCGCTGATGCCGAAACACGATCTCAATTGGCAGAAATAACCGCGGGCACAATGTCGCGTGTGTGTTTGGAACAAGCGTACCATTTAGTCAACTTAACGGCGCGCAACGGTGAAATCATTTTTTTTTCCCTCCTTTGCGAACTCCCAGAGTTGAATATGCAAAAGCATTTTGCTTTCAATTTACTTATATTGTTCTGCGACTTCTTTTGTACATGTTTTCTTTCCTTCAATTTTTGATTTCTGATCTGAAACTTATTTTTTTTTTTTTTTTCAATCAGTTCTGTCAGACAAATTGACACGACTGATTTGAATATTTTGTTGGATTGAAAAAATGATGGATTGCACGACCAGGTCGGTGACGAAAAAGTCAAAGAGATGAGATGCAAATTTTGTGGGATCCGAATTAAAATGAAATGTTGACGATGATCCGCGCGCTATTTTTATTCGAATCTGTATAATGTACACAATGGCGTATATTTGGGATCATGACGCGATCGCCTCTGGTATTTCATTCACATGCACACACACGCGACGATTCATCGGTCCAACCCGAAACGTCAGGTGTAACTCTGACTATAAATTTGTCCATCTCTTTAGCCAAAACAAAAAAAAAAAAACTTACAATCTTCCAAATTGATACAAAATTTTTGTCAAATTTTTGCAAATTCGCAAACTTTTGGATTTTTCAATCAGGATCATATTTTGTTTACCTCTAATGACGATCCAGAGTCTCAAGATGCAAAACGTGACATAGACAGGGTGAAACAATTCTGATTCCCATAACAAGGGATGGGGTTGAATTGTGGGTGAAAAAAGAATGTGTGAAACCGTTCGTGTCACATGATGGCGCGGGATTGACAGGCCGTGATTTTGCACGAGAGCGAACCTCGCATCGCTCGTGGCGGTCCTTTACTATAGCACCTCGTGCTCTTTCGCAGCGACCGCTCTGTGCGGTGCCCCTTCTTCTTGTTTATTGCGGCGCGCACGCAATACACACGCGCGTTTCATGAAAATGTATGCGGCTTGCAATTTTTATTTGCAGATAAGCGCGCCACGTTATCCCGTGGTGGTGAAACTGGGCCACGCACACGGCGGCGTTGGAAAAGCTCGCGCGGAAACCAGCCAGGAATTTCAGGACCTCGCGTCCCTCGCCGCTCTCACGAACGTTTATTGCACCGCTGAGCCGTACATCGACACCAAATACGACGTTCACGTGCAAAAGATCGGCAACAACTACAAGGCCTTTATGTAAGATTGATAAGATAACAAATAGAAGTCAGATTTGCAAAGATAACACAATTTGGATTTTCTTCTTTTTAGGCGCAAAAGCATCAGCGGTAATTGGAAATCGAACACGGGTTCAGCGATGCTGGAACAGTTGGCAGTGACCGAGCGACACAGGTTCTGGGTCGACAACGTATGCCAAATGTTTGGCGGCTTGGACATCTGTGCGATCGAGCTGCTAGTTGGCAAGGACGGCAAAGAGTACATCATCGAGGTCAATGACAGCGCCCTGTCACTCATGGGCGACTCGCAAGAAGAGGACCGTCGGCACATCGCTGACCTTGTCACCTCCAAGATGCAGGTACCTGAAATTGTATCATTCATTTAATTGTGATTACACTTTATGATTTATTTACCGATCATTCATTTTTCAATAGGCTTACTGTCGTGCTCCTTCTCTCACGAAGACAACCTCCCGAGGTTCAATGTCAGGCTCCAGTCAAGCCACGAGTCCTACTGAAGACAACAGCACCAGAGCGCCAGCTGCATCGGCCCCACTTGGTTCACAGGGTAGCACCAGTTCTTTGACTAGTGGCATCGGTTCGATGGGCTCCGTTTCTACTGACACTGCTGCCGGTCCTTCTGAGATGAGCCATCAGCCTCTTCAGCGTCGTGATTCCCAAGGTTGATCCATCTATTTTGCTGTAACGTTAAATGATTATTATATTGTAATGAATGTTTAACAAATGATTTTGTTACAGCTTCCCAATCAAGCACAGTGAGCAGCGCGCCATCTGTCGGGCGTCGACAAGATGAGCCACCGGCAATCCCACCAACTAGCAGGGTGCCGTTTCATCGTCAGGGTAGCCAATCGCAGGCACCCGGCGAGGACACGGAGGACACAATGAAGAACTTGCGAAAAACCTTTGCCGGCATCTTCGGCGACATCTAAGCCCAACAGTTACAACGACGGCTCATCGTTCAATAACTCGTGTATTTATTCATATTTAGGGTATACATAGATGAGATAGAGTTATTGAGATTCGCGCATAGCTCTCTCGATCGTGGGCGTGTAGCTCTGCTCCGCTACAAGCATACAAGATAATACAAACGATTGCAAGCGTGAAAATATAAAATATACAAAACGTTTCTGTTCTCATCGACCGCTTTATAGATTTCGATAAACATAAAAATCGTCCGCGAGGACGACGACTGACTGATTTTTGTAATTCCATGTTGCATCTGATATGTACCGCGAAGTCATCGAGTCTTCATTGTAACGCTTTTTGAATTTCAATGTTAGTTGAGTCAGAGCTAACTCCACGACGGGACACTTTGATTGTTGAGTTTTTATATTGTTACGGCTAAATCTCAGGGGTGCTTCAGAGCGCACCGTGCATCAACACAAGCAACGATCAACGACAGACATCAGCTTTGGAAATAAACGAGAGGCATATTTAACGAGAGATGACGTTTAATGTACGACGATTGCATGTTGATTCAACGGCGTTAAAAACTTGACAGAACTGATGCAGACATGCTCAGCAGAGTGAAAGGACAATATGAGAGATGATCACACACATCACGTTTGGGTTGTTCTGTATATCAATGAAACCTAATAATGGCAGCTAAACGCCAAAAGCATTTCAGATTTTATATATAATACATCTATATATTATAGACATTAAGACAAGCGATTTGCAATAAACGAAAAAAAAAAAATAAAGAAAAGAAAGATATGAAGAGGCTTGTTGTTGAAGACTAATTATTATTGTTCGTTGTTTTTTATTTTTTTCTTGATAAGATGGTTAACTAGCTCTACACATAGTTCTACGATGTATACACAAGATATATCCAAAACTTGTTCCAAAAGAAAAAAACAAAAAAAAAATCACGATCACATCTAGATTGAAGCTTTTAGGTTCCTATTGTTCCTACAAAAGCTTAGCCGCATTCGTTTGACATGTAATAACTTTTTGCGCTCGCAGCAATAATTGAAAGGTATATCAAAGCCCAAAAGTCTCGCTCTAAAAAATGAACAACAGAAAAATGTTATTGAAATCATATTGCAGCTATAAAATATTGTTGACGGCTCTCATTTGCACATTCCTTTGTGCTTTTGTATACTTTGATGATTTCTCTTAGTGTCAAATTTTGAATGAGTAACATATCAAATATCGCACGCAAAACGAGTATGTTAAATGAAGAAGGTTTATTGGCACCTCAATTCGCGTGTCATCGCGGGAGTTTATCATTTTCATTTTCGTTTCGATGACGCGTGAGTTAATGTTTATTAGGCACATCGAAATGTTACACAGACTAGATATATAATTATTCATTCATCGACCATCTCGGTAATACAGATCAATAAAAGATCGAAAAAATAAATTAAATAGATAGATTAAAGAAGAAGAAAAAAAAAAAAACTATAATATGTAGCAGTGACGCACGACGTCATGTTGAATCCCTGATTTCAAAGTGTGCTAGCCACTCGTAAAGACACAACCGCGACGCTGCGGCATCCAGCGCGATGCCGGGTTGATCGAATTCCAAATAAAAAATCCTCGTAGTTGAAACTTTTTATGATTGTACAGAGGTTTTTTCATGAGAATATTAACTGTACGTTCAAATTTGAGTGTGTATCTCAAATGTGATGTAAGATATTAATTAATATAGTATATGCCATAAGTGTTAAAGAAAGTCAATGTGAAGCTTCCATTCATATAACAATTACATATGAATATATCATATATATTCGAGACATTATCATTATTATAAAAATGTGCCTAAGCAATTTGAAATTCACTTGTCGCGAGTCACTCGAATTTTATCGTTTCATTTCATTTTTGTTCTCCCTCTCCGATAAATATATCACGCTGCACTCCGTACTTAAACATTCCAATGTTGTAATCGTGTATGTTCCGCAACCTTATGCGTTCCTAGAAACTTCTCATCTTTCGTGAAATTGACGCGAGCTTTATCGCTGGCGGCTGATACGCGAAGATGAACCTTAATTGAGCAAACAGAGAGATAATAATATATCTTATAATGTTTAGACTTGATTGAAATATTTATAATGAATGCGCTAAACGCGGGAGCAAAAAACGGGTTCAACATAGAGATACATAATTAGTAGACAACATTTTTCCAGTAAAGACACCAATAATATTATATATTAATTATAATGCAATGATGAAACTGCATTGGATTTTGAAAACATCGAAATTAGAAATGTGTCGGTACAGTTGTACTCAAACATGTAAATATTCTTAACAATCACATCCCTCGAGGCTTTTAGATCCAAACTATTCACATATATCAAATGTAATCAACAGTTGTATTATCGTTGGGCTTATCATTATATTATTCGGCCGAAAATGAAAATCTTGAAATGAGTGTCAATATTGCACATATATAAATAGAAGCGAACCGTGCTTTCAATTATTTATAAGTAATAATCTAGCAGCGCAAGTGTTGTTACAAATAATCATATCGTAGAATTTCGTGATCTGGAACTTGACGTTTCATGTTATAACATCGTTGTTATTCATTTCAAACTTGATTCGAAAAAACGTTTCATCGAAACTTTGAATATTACTGAACTTGAGATATGTATTAGATTTATAACTGACCCCATCAGCGATATTTTATAGCTTCAAAGAACTTGAAACATTTTATTACTATGTTTAGCGTTCATCGACTCGATTGATTTTTTTAATTTCTCCTTCGTTATGTTTGATTGTTTATTTATCGTCATGTTAAAAATAAATGTAAATAAAAAGTTGAACCGGTATTGTCGGAAGACTCGCGACCGGTTCGGTCTAATGTATCATACGACATAATTAAATATCACAGCGAAGCATTTTTTATTGCGTGTATTATCAAACAGAAATAACTAGAGATTGTCGCTTATACTGAGCTTAAATGTTGAACCAATTTTTTCACTTCCGAACATCACCGTTGCGATGAACAAGATTAGTAACCAATTTTGAAACAAAATTTTACTGTTACAATTTTGTCTGATTCTACAGTTTTGAAAATTTTCCACCCCAAAAAAGGTAGATTTTCATATACAACGTTGTAATTAATTAATTTCGTTTTTTTTTTTTTGTTTGAGAAACATGTTTAGCGGCGGTCAATTTCAAAGTGGTTTTCAAATCTTATTGCATTTCCCAATAAATTTGTCAGCATTTAAAAGCATGTTATTATGATGATTATATATATACATATACACGACATACATTGTATGTTAAAAATAACAAGGATGGTATATAAAACGAGTAAGAACTGAAAATATAATTGTTTCCAAGCATTTGGAGAGGCACTCATTTGCTGAAGTCATTTTGTAGTGTATTAGACTTTTGAGGAAATAAGAGCTGTGTATAACTGAAGCACCCAATAGCAAAGTATTGCAACGTGGTTATTAAGTACATATATTATGTATAATAATATATGTATATATATTATATATATCAAGTATAAAAAAAAGTGTGGTGGTGTGTTGTTAATTAATGACCTCTTCATTTAAAACCAGATGATCAATGTTGAGGAATTTGATTTTCTTTTTTTTTTTTTTTTTATCAGTCCTAATAGTAAGTCGTTTTAGTATTTCTTTATCTTATAAATAAGAAAAATTAGGATAATAAATTATTCCTACTTTTATTTTTCAAATACATCATGCATTTATTAGTCTTTACATTCACATATAGAATACATTTGTGTGTATTATATAATAAGCGACGTAATCATGAGATATTTTATCGTTAATAATAAATATCAAAAACTTTTGTGCACGGAATTTTTATTTGATTTGCTTTATACAAGAGCTTCTATTTTTTAAATCCATTCTGTTCGAATATTTTGAGAAGTATCAAAATTTCCTGTTTTTAATAAGAGACCACAAATTGAATTTGAAGTAAGTTACAACAAGATGATATATGGATCCATGAACATGCATGGTATTCATTTGTTTGTTATTTTTTTTATATATAAAAGACTACACTGAATGATTAAATATTCGATTTTGATATTTAAACATTCAAAATAACGTATAGGTAGATATTGTTTCAATATTTCGTATACATGATATTTTGTTGCTTCTATGCAGTGATTGCATCGATGGTTTCTTATGTGGATTTATAAATACAAATCGAAATGAAAAGTCTGTGACGCAATTTTTGAACGTAGAAAAATATAATAAAAAACACAGGTATAAAAATATGTTAACACCATCCTATTTATTAACTAAATATGGTTCGTTGATGATTATATTTATAAACAAACCTATTGTTTTTTATTTTTATAAAAAACCTCTTGCAAACTACATTAATATAAACCTAATTACAACATTGAAAATTCTTTTATCTAAATAATCCTATAACACGGTGATAAAATTCTTAACTTTAGTTGCAAGTTGTACACCTAAATTGACTTTTTTTTAATTGCGTTTGGATTTTTTTAAAATTACCAATAGAAAAAAAAGCAACTTTGTATTAAGGTTTCAGAAAATTGAAAATTGAGAAAACTAAAAAATTAGTAAAAATATTATACACCAACTGAAATAATTGTTTTGGAATGAAAGTTCTAAACCAAATTTTGCATGGTGATTAGCTTTCTCAAAAACTGGCATGTTGTTATAAAAATTATCAGTCTCTTTCAAATGTTTGGTTTTCTTAAATACATTTAAAATGTTTATTCATGATGCTTGAAATATTTGTATCTTCAAACTTCATGAATTGACTAAATTAAATTCTATTTTTTAAATGCACCCAAAAAGTTTTGGAGAGTTGGTAAAATTTTGTTCAGAGACATTTGGTAACATTTTGAATCAACATAAAAAAATCAAATATCAAATCAATAGAAAGTGTTTGCAGTGAATTAATTAACCAATAAATTAATTAATATAATTCAAAGGAACAAATGCTTGTACATTCTGTGTTATAACTCATTACACGAAATTATTTGAAATTAATCTCAGCAAAATTCGTCAGCTACAATTGTGATCATAACATTATTCTTAATGATTATAAAAATGATTTTCGACAACTTTTTGACACAGAGAAAACTTTGAAACATGTTCTTATTTAAAAAAAAATCTACACATGAGTTTCATTTAACGCAAAATCGACCGCACTAATTTGATAAACTAAAATTTGTTGATCTATGAGTCGGGGTCGTCTAAAATTATCGGAAAAAATTGACCTAACACTGTCACTCAATTTGAACTGACATTTCCAGACGACCATCAGCGAATCTCAAAATTATTCAAATAACGTACGGCTCGTAAAAAAAATGTTTCTTTTATTATACGTACATCAACATCATTTCAATTATTTGATATCAGATAGTTTTATAATATTTTTAATTTTTCTTTTCTTTTTTCATTTATCAATTGCAAAGAAACTTAGAATGATCGAACGTTCATCCGTGAAGCAGCATTTGAAAGTGCATTTCCAAA
Source organism: Trissolcus brochymenae (assembly GCA_030523145.1). NCBI lineage: Eukaryota > Metazoa > Arthropoda > Insecta > Hymenoptera > Scelionidae > Trissolcus > Trissolcus brochymenae. The sequence goes on from JAQQRF010000508.1 coordinate 51,632, forward strand.
AGGAAGTAAAAATTGTTGCGTTCCATAAATGACGTTCCGCTACAATTCCTCTTCGGCCCAACTCGCTTGTACTGCAACGGAATCAATATTCTGCATTAAACAAAATATTAGAATTCATTTATCAAAAAACATTACACTTCATTGATCGTTCATATTTCATTATTAGTTTTGTCGCGAATTAAAGAACGATCAACAAAGCAAAGTGCGACAACAAAATTAGAAAAGTTCTTACATTCCCCAACGCTTGTATTAGCATCGAGTACGAGTTTGGAATTGAATCCTTCCAATTCCAGGTCCTTGTAAAGTTGGTCCAACTGATTGTTCACCAAGAGAGGCTGTTTGATATTTCGTAGCAATTTCATGTCGGATTGCAAAACCTCATCCATTGATTTAGAATCTACTTGGTATTCGTAGATGAGTTTTGAAGTCATGTGCACGCCCTCTAACCAGTGTGGATCTTTTCGAATGAATTCTGTTTTTGCATGCGCTGCTTCTTTAGTCGATTGCTAAAAGCAATAACATCGTTTGTTCACAATTGCACATATTTTGTGCAAATATTAATACATCTCGTACATAAATCTATAACAATTATTCTACATTATCTTGATCAATTCGCAGACAAATCATTTTACATGCTAACATTATAATATTTCTAGAAGAATAAACTCATCACAACGGGAATAAAAAAATGAACAGCTGATGATTTAAGTTAAAGAATAATGAAAAATGGTCCAAAATATGGTTGTTCTTTCTTTCGATAATGAATTTAGTTCTTTTGTGAAATAAAAGTACCAAATACAAATTATACATATGCTGAAGCGAATTATAAAGTTGGTACAGCAAATTCTCAATGAAAATGCTTACTTGTGGCTTCTGGTCGGTGTTGTAGCTACAACTACTGTTGAAAAAGCTGCTGTAGAAGCTAGAGGTGCTGGATTTGCAGTTATCCGACACGTCCATGTGATGATCTTTGTCATCGATGGTTGGGACAGATGCGCCATTTCCGTTACGATACAGTCGTATGCAAGGTGAAAAGAAGCTGCTTACTTGGTACATCTAGACACAATTGAAAGAAGATTTGAAACATTGAGATAAAGTTTAATTATAATGAATCACAACTTGTACAATTTGAAATATAATTATGAAATTCAGTTTCATTTGTTCACCTCTTGTTTATTCTCTTGATGAAAAGCAGAGTTGCAACCATTTTTATCTGTAAGATTAGCCTGGCTCTCTGTCGGCCTTTCTTTTGAGTAACAGGATTTGGTATTTTCGTTGCAATTGGTCATCTCACTGACATTGGTATCGTTGTTGTGCTGAGTATTCTGTGAAACCGACGTTTCCTGCACTGGTTTGTACATCATGGCAATTGGCACCGAATGACCCAACATCGATGGGTAAATTATGCTCGGCACGTACGATACTAAAATTCAAACATTTATTTATTTTACATCTTACAGAAACAATGCTAAAACATGCGAATTAACATCAGCAAGCACAAGACAAATAACTTTTGAAAAAAATGTGTTTGAAGACGAAGCAGAAAACTGTATGTTTATTACTGAATGGTGTTGAAAATGGAATCGGCTGGTGCTTTACACAAGCGTTCATTTTTGGTGTTCTGTCTTCTGAGTCGGCGAAAATTTGTGACTGCTGTATGGGGATGTAGTATACCGGAACCATCGGAGACAGCGCGGCGTATCGTGGCAGCTGTAATGTCGAGGTCTCGCTGCAAAGTTCAACATAACATTATACAAAATTGTTACATCAATTATGCAAACTTAACAAAATGTGTACAAGAAAAACACAACAAAATGTTAATTAAAGCTGCACGCAAATATGACAAGGCTCACTCATTAGACGGCACTACAAAAGCGTGGTTCTGTTTTAACGTCGTCATTGGCTCACGCCCGTTGTTATTCGTAGATTTATGATTTTTTCTTCCAATTTTGTGTTTGCGGAGCTGCAAAAAGGAAAAAAAGAAAAGCCGTCAAATGAAAAGAAGACCATTGATTAAAATGATTATTAATTCATTAACATTGAAAATCGTATACTTTTGAATGTTCGCTCTCATAACTAGAGCTCCTGCTCCGTTTAAGTCCGCCGAAGCACTTGGTTTTATTCTGGTTAATATTAACATTGCTATTTTGATCGTTATTATTACTATTGTTGTTGCTGTTATTGTTATTAATATGAGGATGATGACGCTGCTGTGTTGTCGCTGCCAGGGTGTTCTTTTCATTCAACGTCTTGACTCTCGACTCCTTGTGTTTCTCGTTCTTGATGCTCGATCGCAGCTCCTTGTGCTTCTGAATCATCAGTTTTTCCATATCCTCGTTGTGCTTATTGATTAAAACTTCCGTCAACATCGGGGACCGATTGTTTATCATCTTTTTATCCTTGATGTTGAAAGGTGGGTTGTTTGAAGCGTTGCTGAGGTACTCTGCACTGCCACTTGCTCCACTTGCGTTCCCTTGAATCAAATAAAAGTACAATTAGAAGATGCAAAAATAAAAATAAAACAGAAAGATAATGAGAAATTTAAATAATTCACCTGATGAGGTGTTGGCACCATTGTCATGTTTAATGTTGCTGGACCTCGAGCTTGGGTTGTCCATCTGATCGTCCATGCCAAAATTGTTATAAACGACGGTGTCGGGCTTGCTCTTGAAGAATCGCTCAATGTTCTCGTTGTAGTTGAGCTGGTTGTAACTGAGCGGCGTCTCGGTTGAGGACTTGCTGTCGTAGTACTCATGATGAGGCGAAATTTCCCCCAGCATGACGCTGTCATGTTCCTGTAACAAGGGATTACGTGATCCCTTCACAAGTATAATGTATAGAAATTCAAAAAGACGGCCACTATCTTGGATCTAAATATCAAAGTTACAAATCAATGCAATCGACCTTTTTCAACATTTTACTTTGTTGTGTTAGCGTTAGTTGTGTCATTATCAATATAAATTTGTTAGTTAGATTATTCGTTTAATTGTTCTTTTAGTGACAAGGTCAATAGTGGCAGTCTTTGAACGCATTTTCTTTTCTTTTTTTTTTTATTTGTACGTCATTCTAAGAGTTCATCCTGCTTTACAAAGTGTTCATCCCATCGTAATTCTCAACTAACATCCAGTTTTATTTTTACCAAATGCTGCACGGCCTCAGCCTTATTTTCTAAGCTCGCTAAGAGGCAATTGTTTTCAAAACCTTGTATCGAAAAATCAGTCCATCAGATTATAGGACAACTATGACGTTTTCTTTTCTTTTCTTTTTTTTTTCTTGTTTTCTTTCATTTGAAATTGTGTTCATAATGGAAAAGTGAATTCACATCATAGAAGAGGAGATACCAGGTGGTTTGAATTCAAAGGTTTGGATTCACTGATGTTGCATCCAACAAATTTTGTCAAGTATAATAATGATGTTTTTGAAAAAAAAAAAAAAAAAAAAAAAAAATTGATACATTCGAACTAAAGACATGCATTTAGGTGTGTGTAAGAACAATAAAAATGATATACAAATTAGGATGGTTCTACAAGGTTTTGAAATAGACGTTATCCTTCACCATTGCTAAATTATTTTGTTTGCCCTTCGTCCCCGACGGCTAACAATACAAAGTTAACCGTCCAAGTCTCTTGCTATTGGAAGTAACAGGCTGTAAAACTCGTGCCACTCATCATGGCTCTTTACCAAAATTTAATCTAACATCCACTTTGCGTCGGCTTCACTCACCTGTGTTAGTTATAGACTACAATTTTGTTTCAATATAGCAGCTGAAAATATTACTTTTGGCACATCAGAAAAGCTCTTACGTGACACTTGCTTATTAATCGTTCAATCTTTGAACGACTTTTTTGAACGAATCTTTCATTCAAAACAACAATTTGAAATGAAACAAATTACAAAAACAGAACAAACCCAGATTAGAAGCAGCGTGAAACAAAATTTTTCTCAACGTGTAAAAATAAAATAATATAAATAACAAATATAAAAAATAAGCAGTAACTGTTGCATTGCCCAGGTAAAAGTGAACATAGATGTGACATATATGTGTGCCATAAGTGTTACATCTACCTAGTAAAAAGGATCATATATTGTTCATATATTGTACATATATTGACAATATATTATTTATAGCAAATCATATATTGATCATATAATGATCATATATGTTTGAGTATTTTCATATATGGACAATATATTGACAATACATTAACAATTTTCAAAAACGATTCATCTATTGTTCATATATTGGTCATATATGGACGATAATTGGTTAATATATTGTCCATAATTTATCAATATATTGAACATATAATGATCATATATGATTGGACAATATATTGACAACACATTAACAATTTTCAAAAATGAATGATTTATATATATGGTTCATATATTGGTCATATATGGTCAATATATGGTTAATATATGGATTTGAAATTATTATATTAACAATATATTATTTATATACGGACAATTACTAGGGAATTACTAGAAACAATTACTAGTTTTTACATGGGTGATGTGAGTTTTGAATTCGCTACCATCAAAAGCAGTTCACTATAATAAAATTGCGGATACGCATATTGAATTAACTCGTCTCTGATGACAGCAAACGTATCAACCTGAGATCAACTGGTGAGCATTACTCATCACTTGAACTTGTGTCACAGGTCCAAGTCTCACTCGGACTTGTCTCTGAAGTTTTTAACTTGAATACTAAAACGAGGCTTAATAGTCACCGAAAAACTCCTGTCATCCACAGCCGGGTGGTCTCTGATGGGCATCGTGATTGACATTTCTTGAAGCAAACGTTCCATATAGGGAGCAAAGTCTTTGCTCCTTGTAAAGACATCATTTGTTGATTGGTCACTCTTCTGGATATTCTAAGCAACACGAAAGTTTAGTTGGCCCTTCACAGCGCGCGAGATGCATTAACAAACAACTCTGTTACATTCATTTTCAATTCGACTGATGACGTACACCATTGAATCATTCAATTCAATATCATTTTGCGTTTTTTTTTTTTTTCATTTTTTTTTATTTTTTGCTTTTGTAGTCTTTATTAGAATTTACTGATGACCTTTACGGAAAAGACTATTGGATACCAATAGTTTGTTCTTATTTTTTTTTTTTTAGTCCATCGGATGGATAATTATTGGCTTCGACTAGTTTTATATAGTGACTACTTTTTTATGCAGAGATGCTTCTCATCTCCCGTAGTTTTCGAAAATCAACATTCCGAACACTATCGGAGACAAATAGCGAGCTCTCGAATTTGCTATTTTTTTTTATGTTTCCTTCTTTTCAAAAGTTGACATGACATTTTCATATCTAACTAGAACCAACACCTTAACGGATTTATGAAAAGAGCCGATATTGTGACACACCAAAAATAACTACTATTAATCATCGTAAAAATGTATCTTTTTTTTGTCCAGACGTGCAGTGTCCGTAGGGGGGGGGGGGGTTGGGGGTGGAAAGTAACTATTTTCCGCACTAGGGAGGGAACAGATTTCTTTGCTCACTCGCGCGGAAAGTAGTCACTTTTCTCACGAGTACGCAAAATGATCGCTTGTCGCACCGGCAAGCTAATTTAGAAAAAGATCTGAAAAGATAAGACAATGTTTTATTTTTCTCATCGAGAGCCATGAAATGTTGTACTTGTGTCGGACGAAGAACATTGCGTATCCTTGAATCTCGCTTTGTGATAACATTTCACGTTGCGAATAATGACCGCCTCAATAATAGAAAAAGTTAATCCTTTCGTTTTTTTTGATTGGTGTAAAAATAAAAGAATATAACATATTACATAAAGTGTTTTCTGTTAGGATTGTTCACCGTTGGGCATAATAATTAAACCGCACACCGTAAACACTGTTAAAAAAGTTAAGTAATAAGTTAGAGTTGTTACAGTTTGTGCACAAAATTAAATTCAAATTAATATATTTCAATATTACTATCAAAATGTTATTATCAATATTAGCCAACTACAAACCTTGTACCCCCGCAACCAGCAAAAATTAAATTCAATATATTGCTTGTCACCGTGTTGACTTCCGGCGTCATCTAAAATTAAATCTCTTAAAACCTTGAGTTTATAAAATGTACTTGGCTTTGTAACGATAACAAAAAAAAATGGCCGCAAACATTAAACATTGATACACCGAGAAAAAAAAGTCAAGCTAAAGTTTGATAAAACAAACAGATTGAAATTTGAAAAAAGAAAAAAAGAATTCAAATTTATCAGTTCAAACTTATTGTAAAATATTTTTTTCTCCGTGTACAACATTACCAGTTTTACTGACATCTCTTAAGTCTATACTGTTTCCAATAAAAAAAAAGATCTTTTTTTTAATTCACTGAAACTGGTATTTTTTAATACAAGCTAAAATAGTTACTATATAAACTTTTACACCAAGATAAATTTTTAGGTAAAAAAAACAGGGTAAAACATTTGATGAAAGAAATTGAAGTTCTTATCCCTAGTAAAAAGGATCATATATGGAAAATATATTAATAATATATTGACAATGTATCGGTCATATAATGATTATATATGATTGAATATTTTCATATATGGATCATATATTGACAATACATTAGCAATTTTTAAAAATGAATGATCTATTGTTCATATATGGTCAATATATGGTTAATATATAGTCCGTATATTATCAATATATCGACAAAATATTGACCATATATGATCAATATATGAACAATACATGGATTTGAAAATAATATATTGACAATATATTGACAATATATCGGTCATATATTGACCATATAACGATCATATATAATTGAGTATTTTCATATATGGACCACATATTGACAATATATTAGCAACTTTTAAAAATGAATGATCTTTGTTCATATATGGTCAATATATGAACAATACATGGATTTGAAATTAATATATTAACAATATATTATTTATATATTGTCCATATATTGTGCATATATTGACAATATATAGGTCATATATTGACCATATAACGATCATATATGATTGAGTATTTTCATATATGGACCATATATTGACAATATATTATTTCCCTTTTTACTAGGGAGATTCTGGACATTTGAGGAGTTTATAATTTGGCCGAAAAATTTATCTTGGTGCAACATGAAAACCATCATTATTTATGATGGTCATCCAAATAGCGATTTTCCGTAATGAAAAGGAGCATGTTAGGTGGATAAATGTAAGGCTTGAGTACCTTGTTGAGAATGATGAAAATATCATTCTGCAGCTCTCTGGCACGTTGCAGTATAATTTGACTGACATTGGCAAGGCAGCTGGCATCATGCTGAGCCCGACGACTGAAAACGTCTGGTTGGGCTGGTCCCTTGAGTACTCTGTGCTGACCTACGACAAATTCCAGCTTTTGCGTCCACGGATTGACAAACCGTGACCACTCAGTTTCGATGAGTATGCAACCACCATTTTGCACAATGAATCTGTATGGCTTTGACTTGAAGGTCGTGCAGTCAGGCTTCATTAGCTACATTATATTATGACCATTAAATTATAAAAATCGAACCAAAAAATGTTTGTCTTATATCTTGTCGATACGCAAATAATGATATCACGCTCACAGTCTCGTAGATTTCTTTGATGGACGAAAGATCCTCAGGATGGTAGAAATCAAAAACCGATCTGCCTATCATGTCCTGCGGTAGGTAGCCTAAGTATTTGGTCGCGTCAACGTCTATGTAAAACAACTTGCAGCTGGCAGCGTGACGAGTCGTGAATATTGACGATATTATCGTCTCGTCTGATTCTATCAATTCAAAGTTCGTTATTGAGATCTGTATACGACAGCTGTTGCAATTTTGTTTTTATGATCAAATCAAATCAATTAAACTCTGCTTAATGGAAAATAAAAAAAAAATAAAAACAGATTAGATCTCTTCTTAAGTTTGTTATTTTGCAAGTACCAAATTTACCTTTGTAAGCAGAATGAACGAGCTGGGCGTAAATGACGAGGAACATCCCCGCCGACGACTGATCCTGGTAACGAAATTTTTCGAAAGTCAAACTTAAATAAAAGGGCAGGAATATATTTGATAGCTCCAGCTTGTACTGTGAGTTTTCATCTGGAACTTTTGCAGTGCTGTTGCGCTTCATGCCACATATCAGACTGGCTTTTTGGTGCTCGTTTATTCCTGTAAATATTGAATTCATTTTAGAATAGTTATTTCAGTTGATTGATTTTAATCTTGTGAGTGAAATAATTTTTTTTTTTTATATATGATTAAAACTTACGTCCTAGAGAATCGTTTTGGGACATTGCTATACCGTTGACGCAGTCCATAAACATCATTTTGTCTTCAGGGCGGATGAAATCCACGAATGACTTTCCTATCCAGTTATTTTTCGAGTAACCTAAAGGCGTTTCGAGGGAAATTGTTGTGTTCACTACGAGCCCGTCCGTCATCGAGATCAGAACGTAAAAGTCATCCTGAGAAAGTTCCGTATGATTAAATATAAATAAAAATTTGTCTAATAATTTTAATGATAGAATAGAATAGATTGATTTATTTTCTTTTGAACCCTTTTAATTGAAATATCTTTATCACTTGTAAAACTGCTGATTGGTCAAAGTAAATTACAATTTGAAGGAAGTAAAACTTTGCTAATTATTTTGCAATGATGAGTTAAAATCTGACAAAATTACATTTTAGAGAAGAGCTCAATGATTCTTTAAGTGAATGCAGTGATTAATTGCCGACAAATTAAGATATCTCAAATTTTTGCATTTCGTACAGCAGCGATGAATAAAATCAAACAGAGCTCTCAGCAAACTTTATTGTACTTTTTTAAAACCAACTCAGAACAATTTAAGGTGATGCATAAGTCACTCAACACCTCAGCATTTTTTTCTAAATATTACATCTCTTAAGTTGCTCAGAGCTCGCATCTTAATCATGTCAAATAAAATTGTTCACTGTAAACCAATGGCTCAGAGACAAAAACAGATAATTCAATTTGCCATAAGATTTTGATCTCAAAAAATGGACAAGTCAAACAAGCTCAAGCTCAAGTTTCTTTTTTTCATTCATTCAATTACAATTAAATTAATCAACTTGACTCACAACTTTTTTTTTCTTTATGGTTGAATTTATCTGTTTCCAAATAATAACCAATCAATGCAGAAATAAAATTAAACTTCTTTTCATATCATAGGTCTTGGGACATTGTCAAAAATTTGCTTACAACGATGCGATACGACGTGATTACAAAAATGCACAAAAAACAATAACGACGAATAGAATTTTTTGTTTGTTTCAATTGTCGTTGTGATATATTTCAATGTCTTCTTTCGTAGGATTAATAAATGCACTTTCTGCTGAGCTAAGACTCAATTTTTCGTCTTATAAAATTTGAGTAGTACGAACCCTTGTGTTGTACATTGCTTGTGTTATGATAAATATTAATACTAACATTGGTCTGACTGTTGTTATCGTCCAGAGGATTGGTTCGTGAACCAAGTCCTGCTTCAAGCTCGAAGATCATTTCGTTGTTGTGTTCGCTGGGATCCGTTGCATCCACCAACTCTACAACTGCTAGTTCCTCTTTTACATTTCAATAAAAATTCGTTGTTATAACGTTGCTTGCATCAACCTCTTCATACAATTTGTTAATTTGTTTATTCATTCGTTCCCCTATGTCAAGCTTTTTGATTTCTACAATCCGGTACCGGCGTGATTTCACAACAAAAACTAGTGTCTCCCTTTAAATTACAACTTTAAAAATCTCTGAAAACACTAATTTTTGTTCCACTTGTACATCTATTTGTTATAGAATACATGCAGAGATACTTTTCCAATTTACAATAACAATATACAATATAAAATAATTGTTCAAAATTTTATCCACTGTGATTTTCATTCAATGAAAATTCGTTTAGATTGTAAAACGTTGATTGAAAAAAAAAAAAATTGTTTCAAACAATTTAAACTAATTTTCATTTTGGACTAATGAGTGAACCGAACAAAATTGTTTAAAAAAAATGATAACTGAACGTTTATTGTAATAATTATTTTGATACGCGACGATTGTGGTGTTTTATATAATAAGATGATGTTATAAAAAAATATAAAGGGGCTGATAATAATGATTACGAAAATTTGGCATTGTTCGGTATTACAAAATCGCGCGGTTACAGAACAGAAGGGCTATTTAAGTTTCGGAGCATTGTCTCATTCTTTTTTTTTTGTTTTGTTTCAAAAGGGTTAGCGAAATTACGCAAAGACATTTCTAAATGAGAGGATCTAACTATTAACAAAAGCTGTTGTGTAAACTGTCGCGCCAATGCTATAAATACTGCACATCATTTTTCATGGACAACTAATAAAATGATATATTTGACCGTTAACGAAGCATTAATACTTTAGCAAAGTTGTTACATGATTAGCGTTTGTATTATTATAATCGTGATTGTTTTAGAACAACAAAAGTCGTCACGCCGGCTGTAAATTAACATCTGATTGAATTGTAATTGTGACTAACTCACCTGATTTATTTTCAAGTGTCGGATTTGTGAGGGTAAACGAACTCTTTGTTACTTCCGAGTTCGATTCTGTAACAATGTTTGGCGTCATCTCTGAATCAACCAGATGTTTCGTCTTTTTCTTCTTTTTGTGATCGCCAGTTGTCGGTTGTGCCGACGATGGTTCATTGCTAAACAAAAAAAAAAAGAAAAACCAATTCAATTTTGTCATAAGAATTGCATATTTTTCTAAACTGAAAGAGTTTAGTTAATGTCATTGCGTTTACAATAAATTTCTAATTAATAATCTAAAACAAATAATAAAATAAGTAATGACAAAAATAGCAATCAGAATGCACAAAGAATTAATGAATATGTAAAGGTTTTCCGCGTTTCACATTTATCCACGTGAGTCTCGTGTCCGAGTAATGTTGTTGTAGGCACATTTCACGTTGCACGCATAGAACCGGCACGTTTCACTCCACGTGTACTGCGAGAGTTTAGTTTAAGTCATATAACGTAACGCTTTTTGCATAACAGCGTTCCAAACAACTTGTTTCTTTCCCACACTCAAACCCGGAACGAAATCAAAAATCAAAACGCATACTGATCCGATTAAATCAAAAAAACAAACCAAAATAGTTTTCTTGCAGACTTCAAAAAAAAAAAAAAAATTAAACAAAAAAAAAGCATTCATAATTGTAATTGCAATTGAAACAATTGTTTCATCTATTTATGTACATTAAAAAAAAAAAAAAAAAAAAAAAAAAAAAAAAAAAAAAAAAAAAAAAAGCAAAAAAAAGAAAAAATTAATTGTCACAGCAATAATTAGTACGGAAATACAGTTTTAGAAGTTGTATCAATAGGCCGAGTTGCAAGCATTGATGGTTTAATTTTATAGGTAACATTTCAAAAGCTGTTGCTACATTGTAAAGGTTCGCTAATAATGGGAATTCAAATTAAGCACAGAGGGTTTTGTTCCGCGTCGCAAATAAACTATAAAAGGCAGATATAATTGGAACGAGCAATTTGACACATAGCTTGTCATCATCATCACGTTTGCTTTGTCCCTTTATCGAGAAAACATAATCTGTTTTTAGACAATAATAGATGTTCTTATGTGAAATGTACAAAAATATCACGCTTGATTATATTGCAAACAGTTATCATAATTATAACTTTGTTTTGACAAATACAATTTTTCAAATTAGTTTAAACAATTGGATAAACAATTTCTGGATGATTCAATTTTTATATAGAAATTAGTGTTTACTCATTCAAAATTTGATCATATTTAATCAAACAAGATAATTGAAACAAATATAAAGATGGAAATTTTGAAGATAGGTAAAATGAGATGTAATTATCTTACCTCGCCCCAGATGTAAATGCGAGACCCTCACAATATCCACTGCTTGCCGACCGATTACTTTCGCGAGATAATGAGCTGGAGATACTGTCAACAATTTTTAAATAGTCAATTTGTAGTTACTGTAATTGTGTCTATCATAAAAAAAAGAAAATTGATTGAATTAATTGAGTGATCATAAATGATGTGGACCATTAAGATTTTGGCACAGTGAGGATAGTTGCATTATTTGTTTAAGAAAATTAAATGCGAGACAAGTGAAAGGAACAGAAATTGAAACCTCGCGGAGACCTCCAAACATGCGCCTCACGTTCGACTACACGTGCGAGAACATTTTTTTCACAGTGCCAACTTATATCACACAGTTTTGCTACGTAGAATGGAGGTTAATAGAACAGTGCAAATACAAGTGTATGGAAAAGTTTTTAATTTGATTTATAAATGAATCATATTTTGTTAAATTCAAAATAAAAAGATTCAAAATTTAACACCATAATTGCATTTGAAAATTAATTCAATTTTATATCTCCTTTCAATTTCTTATAATTGATAAACTAATTTCAAAATATAATGAAAATATACTTATGTACTTATATACTTAACTATAGTTTGATGAAGTTTAATTTCTAAAAAATGCTGCACAATTACGAGATCTTAATTCTGTTATTGTTTCAAAGTTAAAAGTTGTAACAATTTATAACAATTGTTTAACAACAGTTAACAAGTTGTTTTGGATTTTTGCAGTTTGTTTATAATGTTTGTTCAACAAAAGTGATCATACCTTCGTTGGGACTGACTGTTACTGTAAGTGTTAGAATATCCGGAATCGAACATTTTGGTGTTGTCTGATGCGGTTGATGTCTCTTCCATTTTGGTATAGAATTGAAGATTAAATAACAAAACCGAACCAATCAACTGATAATGTTCACAAACACTCACTAAGAAAGTTTATGCAATTGTTGATAAAATGCATTTTTTCAATGAAAAATACAAGTGACGTCTCTCACTAAGCGACTAAGACTGGAGATGTTGAGCGCCGTCAGCCAGACTTATCAAGTACGCTCGAGTTTTCGCGCCGGCTGCGCAGAACGTGCCGCGTATTTTGGTCTGCCGCATATTATGCACAGAGGGTGATTGATTAATACCGGTATTAATACCTGAGAACCCGGCATTGTCTACTCGAAATACCGATATTAAAAACAGTATTTTGCATTCTCTAATTGTTCCACTTCCAAACATATAACATATAATTCAATATAAGATTGAAAATAGAAATAATACGAGATTGCATTTTTGGTCACTGTCACTATTACAATAAGAATAAACCATACAACAATTCGCCACATAATTCATTCGCATAACATTATTCAATATTATAAATACTAAAATAAGATGTACTTCCTCAATTTGTACATTAAACAATATTTTAATTTAAACAAATCTCTTCATAAAATCAATAACAAGATTTATTAAACAAAACCGACGTTTACAATGTGTGATCAAGCATTATTGATGATGTCTCTTTGAAAAATGTATTCGTCATAAGTCGCCTCCAGATGTGTCAGCAACTGATCAAAATTTGGCCTGTCCGATGCCTGAGAAGCCCAACAGATGCACATCGTGTTGTACATTGCAACTGGAATGTGCAAAGGTCTCTCCAACCGGCCTCCTTTTGACAAAAATTCCAACAACTGGTCGTCCGAGACGTTCGAGTAGGGAAAACTCCCCAAGGTGCCTATTTCCCAGAGAACCACTCCAAACGACCAGACGTCGCTCTTGGAAGAAAATGCACGATCAAAGATCGATTCTGGGGCCATCCAACGGACCGGCAATCGACGCACTCTGTTACACGCCGACTTGCCGATGATGTACTCCTCGTTTCTCGACAGACCAAAATCCGCAATCTGAAAATCGTCAACCACCAACATTTATTATCTGCTTTTGCATAATAAAATAAACATGCCAATGACAGGACATTACTTTTAACGTTAAATTTGTACTGAGAAGGATGTTCCTGGCTGCAAGATCTCTGTGAATGATTCCTTTCGATTCCAGATGTTGCATCCCGCGTGATATCTCCAGTGCGAATCGGGCTATTTCCTTTGGTTCCAATGCTAAAATCAGATAGAAATATACATTTCGATTGAACCAGTTGGTTTAAACTCAGTCTTTGAAGTAACAATTAAAAAATGTCATTTTACTTTTAGCATTGTATTTAAATCGTTGCAAATAAGCCAGCAGATCGCCCTGCTGCATGTATTCCAACACCAGACAAACCGGGCTTTGGGGCAAAGTACAGCAGCCGAGCAAACTGACCAGGTTCGGATGTTGGCCGACTTTTTTCATCGTCGCGATCTCTTCCTGCAACTGACGTCGTGCCTCGAGTTGATACATCGGTTCCAAACAGAACGACATCTTCACTGCAACCGGCGAATCGTGATCTTTCAACGAAGCCAAATATACCATGCCAAATTGTCCCTTTCCAAGTTCGTTGATCAGATTCAAATGATGATAAGATATTTCATAATCGTCCACGTCATCGCTTCTTATAGCTTCCTAGACGGTCGTCATTGTCATAATTTAATTATACAATCATAAAGACAAAAATAATTACAGTTACATTGTTTTCAGATGTAAATAAATTGTTACGTCTATTTCTCGCTCGACATATAAGATGTTACGGTTGTTCAAAAGGGAATCGTACAGGTGGCTGTTGCAAACTTTTATATCCATCACTGATAATCTACAAGATAAATTAAAAATTAAATTAATTATCTAAATTTATTATGAATTAAAAAAATAGAATAAATAATTATGAATATATGTTACATACTGTGTCTTTCGAAGGGAAAAAAAATTGAAATATCGTAGACAATTTTTTCGTACGAAAAAGTAAATCCCTATGATAAGGACCGCCAGTCCGATGATTTCAAATGGTAATACTGTGCTGAAAAAGGCCTGTCAATCGTGCATTTGATATTATACATTTTATCGAACGATGAGGTAATCGAATAATTGTAATAAGAATTTTTTTATTATTTACAGACGAATTGCCCAAGGCCATATTGAAGAGAGACCAGTTGTCTTGTGTGATGCAACCATCCAAATCCTGAGCGGCGACAAAAATTTTGTTCTCAGAATTAAATATAATATCATGATCCTCTTCCAGGGACCAAATGAACGAAGTTTCGTCCGGCTTAGCTTGGTGGATGACGGTTTTGTTATATATTGGCAGGCCATTTTTTGATTTCAGAAGTGTTCTACCAAAACTAAATTCAAAAATTGTTACAACTTTTGTCTACAATTGATAACCACCGTTTATGTAAATGATTTACATGAAATTTGCGTAAATGTAACTCCTCATGGTGCTGCATTATTTACATCAATCGTTTACATCAAAAAATATTTTGTCTCAATTAACAAACGAATCAAAAAAAAAAATAGTTAGATTTGCATACATTTTTTGTATATCATTTATGTAAAGTTTACACAAAATTTACATCAGTCTGGTTATCAGGATACATTCTGTTTGTGGCATTTCATTTCAGAAATCCTTTTTTTGTCAGATTCCCAACTCCGCCGAATTTTTACTGATAATGGAAAATGACAGGTAAACTCCGCCACAATAAAAATCCTATAAGAAAAATTATAAGGTAAACTCCGCCGAAATAAAAAACATTGATCGGTAAACTCCGCCGGTAATTTTCAGATACTCAGATGTATTGGCATCTGAGTCTGTGGCATTTTTTTTTGTTTATAACGTCAACTATAGTTTCAGATCATAACATAGTTGTAAGAAAAACCTCGGTGGCATTTAACATTGTCAATTTAATTCTTTCTATTATCTCATTCAGCGCAACTGAGCTCTTATATTAATTTAATTTCGGCGCAACTGCTCAACGACAAAAATCACCCTGTAAAACTAGTACTAATTGATGATGAGTGAGCAAATATAAGTCCGACTGAAAAATATTTGTATGTTTTGAATTATCATAACTGTTTTTTGCTATTGTCACTGAAAGGTGGCAAAATATGAATTTATTTGAAAACTCGAATACGACTTAAAAGTATCTGACAATTATCTTTGGCGGAGTTTACCAGTCAATAATTATTTTTTATTTCGGCGGAGTTTACCGTACTTCTTAATCGGGGATAAGTAGCATTTTATCTATTCGGCGGAGTTTGGATATCGCCCTTTTTTTTACCTAACGATAATTTTTTCAACGAGCGTTAAATTGCCATCAACCTTCCATCTGATGCCCACTTTGTTCACCTCAATGACAGTGACATCGACATGTGAGACAGAAATGAGTTTTTCTGATTTATTTGTACAGCATTTTGTGGTCATGCAGTTGGGCACGGTGTACTTGACCTGAAATGCATGATTCCAAGATGAGAATTGACTGGCACCTCTGACAAATGTGCACAATTTGATAGCAAATAGGTACCACGCTTCCGTTTTCCTTCAGTTGGTATCTCGGGTTCACATAAACTTCCACCCGATAAGAACATCCTGGAATGACACTCAGCTCTGACATATCCGATGCGAAACGCCGTTGCGGCAGCAACGCTTGTAGCTGAGATTTATTTGCTGTTGTATAATAGAGAGAGCTGTCATGGCACTGGGGCGAATCTGCTGTCGTTGACACTGAGACGCTGAATGAGCAATTTGAATCATGAACTAACAGAGACAAAAGAAACAAAGAAAATGAATGTAAAAACAAGGTACCTATAAGAACTGATTTTGCGATACTGTTCAGGCGGTTGCCAAGTAATATTCAGTTTCAGTGGATTGTCATCGACCGCGATCACCGCCAAGTTTTGAACAGCGCTGTTGGTTTCGTGTGCCCGAATCAAAACGCAAGTCACTGAAACGAGGACGAATAGTCGCGATAACATTTCTCATTTTCCGAATGTCGAAATCAAAATCACAGACTGAACGCTTGACGTCATTATCACATGGCTCGTTGCGACGTTTTTAATTGATTGTCACCACACAAGAATAAGACACCGATAAGATTGCACTTTATCGCACCGAGAATAAACATAACACGAATGTGTTGGTTGTTTGTTCGCGTCTCTGTGACATGTACCTGGTGTGTACCTCGAATTTCCATCCCGCGACATCTTGTCACCTGTTGAACCTCCCAAGTCATAACCTAAGTTGCAATTTACTGCACCAATTTTACAACCCCCGACGTGAGTTTGCTCTTTGCTTTCATTCTCATGGTCCACAGATTGCTCAATAGTATAAATACTTCTTTTTAATCCAAAGTTCAACGTTCCCTGTGTCTCTGATTCGACGATTATAACAGCTCAACTCGGTTATTGATAGTACAACTTATTATGAGGGTATAACAAATATACCTTGATAACCACCGTTTATGTAAATGATTTACATAAAATTTGTATTAATGTAACTCCTCATTGTGCTGCATTATTTACATAAATCGTTAACATCAACAGATTTGTTGTCCAAATTAATAAACGAATCAAAACAAAATGTTGGAGACATTGGGATGTGCTATTTACCTACAAGCACACAATATTCGAAGGACATTTCAAGAACATTAACAATATTCAATAATGTTTTTTTTTATATCTCTGTATGTCCGCCAAGAAAACATTTCCAAAATATGCCTAGAACGTTTTCATTTACGTAGGATGATCTAGGTACATTTTTTAATCGGACATAAATAGAAAATTCAAATAATATTCTTTGCTTATAAGGTTATGGGAGACACTCGTATTATTAATCAGGTTCAAGCGCTGGTATTTAGTAAGAATTACAATGAGATCGCAGTTACGTCTGTGAACAACTATGTACACATCTACTCCACAGAAACATTCAAACAAAAAGTACCCCACAGGTTACATGAGTGCCCGGAAAGTGTGTGTAGAAGAAGAAGCCGGCTGATTGGCCGGAGTGGTATTCAACATCTGAATATGATACAACCTTTAAATTGCAAGCTTCAAAGGGATCCGTTGAGAGGGATAAGTTGAGATTTTGTTTAATAATATTAATTATGCAATTTGATTTCAATTATTTGAATATTTAATTTTAGTTTTCTGATCGAGAATACGATGACTCTTTCCAAACTGAGAAATCTGTGGCTATCAGAAAAAAACTTTCGGAAAGAACAGTTTGTTTTCAAATATTAAAAACAAACTCGCATTTTATATCACATCTTTTTAAACAATTGTTATATAGTGCTGAAAAAAGCACCCATCTAAAAATAGGTCAAATTCAAACTGCTGTAATTTTCGCAAATTTCATTATATTGAGATGCTCTTTCTTACAAATTAAAGGTTTACAAATTATATTATAATTATATAATTATATATATATATATAATTATATTATAATTCTATAAGGGAAAATTACAAATTAAAGGAAGGTAAAAACCTTCCTCGTTTAGAAACTGTTCAGCAACATTACATAAGTTAGGTTTCTGTTATTGCAAATAGTTGGCCAATTTTTCGACTTCGTATAGGGTGCCTTTTTTTCCAGCAGTATATTAATCTAGAACGAAAATGATATTGCATAAACAATGTTTTGTTTGTCTGCAATAAGAACCTTTAGCCAGGATTGTGAAACCGTATAAACATTATCTATTATACTATGTAGGGAAATTATAAGAAATTTTTTTTATAATTAAGTTTTATAATTAAACAAAAATTGTTTTATAAATTTGTTTGAAAATTAGATAAATTTTTGCAAGGAATTTTAACAGTGAAACAGAACCAACTTTCTCCCTCAGAGAGACTTAATGTTAATAATTTTTTAAATTTAGTTTTTAAATGTGTAAATTTTTGCAAATGTCCTTGCCTCTTTGTCAATGATATCACTGCTTTTTTTGAACACGATTCAGGGTGTTAATTAACAAAGTCAGGATAATGTAAAGAGTTTTGAAATGAGGAAAAATTAACCAATTGAAATCATATCTAAACAACAAATTTTTCACTTATGATTAGATTTAGTAGGAATAACATACCCCTGTCTCATTTATTTGTTACCTTTCCAAGATATTTTTTAAATTGGTTTATATTGTTGTTATCTTTTGTAAATTTTTGCCCCGTTTTGCTCTTTGATACAAATTGTTGTTGTGGATAATAATAAAACACATGCTCGCATTTAAATTTGATCACTTTTCTTTTTATTATTATCGTCTGTCTTATCTTGTAATAAAAAATGGTCCCTCGAAAATGAGTGAGAACATTCTTTAATCGCGCTCCTATGAGAAATAAATATATTTTCCGTGTCGCTTATAAAGTCTTTTGAAAATCAACAAACATCCTCTTGTTATTTACAATCTACATTGGGATTCCCAGAGTTTTGCAAACGAGCTTCTGCGCAATCCGCTCGAATTCTACGCGGTCCTCCCGCCACATCTTTGCTGCGTCCACGTTCGCTCCGCTCTCGTCGTTTGGTTCTGCTAACATGCTTACCTGAAATCAACGAATTTGATCAACTTTTCATTTTATATCCGTTTTTAAAAATACATCAAACAATATACTCACCACACTAAGTAAAATCTTTTCCACGCTCTGAACAGGACTCCACCTTTCAGCACTGCTTTCGTATCCCATCGGATCATCTCCTGGAGCATGTAATATACTGATACAAACTCGACCGTCAGCGTAAACTAAAATGAAACAAATTAATCAATCGAAAAGGAAACGAAAATTAATCAGATGGTCCTTTAGAAACGTACTGTTTGGGTGAAATATTTCGCATGTGAATTGCATCTTTGGCGGACTCAACGGATAATCGGGTGGGAATATTAGTTTTGCTGGAAAAACGCCTCCTTCAAAACAAGTTCCCTCCGGTCCCCTAAAACAAAATTTGACTGAATAAAAAAAGACAACAGAATAAAATTGAAGATCGAGTATTCAAAATATTTACGTGATCAGAGCTTCCCATTCGAAAAAATTTTCCTCGTTAATGGGCCCAGCTATGATACCCTCTGGTGGATTTAAGGTTAGCTCTGAAACATAATTCAAATGCTGTTAATCTGACGTGGAAAAAACGTTAGTTTGTTGATACAAAAATGTTTTGTTGGTGTAATAAAAGCATTGTTAACTTGAACGAATGATTTCTTACGTTTATACTCAGCCATCAGACGTCTCAATGCCGACCCAGCCATTTGTTTGGTTACTTGATAGAGACACGTTAAACACTTGATTATGTAAAAAGTTTAAGAGCTTGCTAAATTAAATAACGATCGGAACAAAATGAGATGCTTGGTAAAAAATTCAATATTACTTCTTCTTATTTATTTATTTTTTTTCAGACAGTTTCTTCACAGCACGAATAAAGATTTGAGAATGATGACAGAGTTCACCGCAGTTCATCGATTTCGGTGACGTTAAATTCTTAACAACTGTCGGTAAAACAGAGGTACACTACTTGTCATAAAAAAAAAAAAAAAAAATTCAAAAAAATTCAAAAAAAATTCTCGTCAGGCTCAAAAATTGACAGAATAATTTTTGTACAAACATATAAACAATATAATTATAAACATTTTTATTATCCAACAGCATTATGAACTACACACAAAGAAGCCATATAAACTAAAAATGATCATTTAAAAACAATGATCTTTGACATTTTCACTTGCGCAAGTCTATAAATATTAATAGATGAACAATCATTTGAGGGGTAAACAAAGAACCATTGTTTTTGTATAATTTAATTCGTCTCTGATGTCTCATATATTACACTTTATTAGCCTAAAGCAATTGACTTGATGAAGGAATGTTTCGCGCAGAGCGCTGGCACTATGAGGAGCAGCGCCAGCTCATAGGTAAGTCTTTTCGTTGAGGACGTGGCTACCGGCGCTGGGACTATATCAACTGTAAACAACAAGGAATTAATTCAAACGTTTTGCACAATCAAACTAACTTATTATTATCAATTCATGAGAAGCAACAAAATTAATTTTCTAATTGTTTTTTAGACACTAGATTTAGAACGTACCCTGCAAAGTCCTCGTCTGGAAGTCGGCGAAATTATGCTGAGTTGGTACAAAACTCGGTATTGTCGAACGACACGTGATCTCAAAGCGTCCGTTATCGCGAATGTGCAAATCTGAGAGTTCTATTTTCAACATTGCTGTCGCAGATTGCAATTTTCCTTTGTGCGATTGGTACGGGTAATGCGTTGTGTGAGTAATGTCCACCTTTTAATACCGGAAATGAGAAGAAACAATGAAACAGATCAATATTTATTTTTGTACAAATTTGGTTGTTAATTTTTCAGTTGAAACTATTGAACAATTGAATTACCTGTTTGCCGTTGATAAACCATGTTATATGAGGAGTCGGAAACGCCGGGGAGGAAGTGCAATTTGCTTCAAAGTATTCGCCCACATTGTACGTGTCCTTGCCAAATGTAATTGATGGTTTGTGCGTTTGTGGAGCTGTTGAATATAAGTAGTACAGCTTCACTTGAACCAACTTAGTTCCGCCGACTTGAGCATGCACAAACGTTTTGCAAAAACTCGTAGGAGAGAAACAGAACGTTCCGACACTTGTGTGCAGTCATTTATTTCTTTTTTTTTTTTTTTTTTTTTAACAAGAACATATATAAAACCTTCTTAATTTCAACTGAATGTTATAATTGCAATTGCAACTAGTACTTTTAATTATGATTCAAAACGGCAATGAAGTATTGTTTAGTTTGAACTTTGGCTGCATTTAATTTAATAAGATTTATCGAAACATTTTGTACATGTCGAAACATCCTGCTTTCTCTTCCCAAACACGCAACTTACCGATAACAATAAGCTCCGCAGCTTCCGAGTCCTGAGTATAAATTGGCGTAACCGTGGCGACTTCACATGTATACAGTCCCGATGCCTCGAAACCAACATCCTTTAAAATGATTGTCTTGCCATCTTGTTCGTACTACAAAATAAAACAAAACTAACAGTTATTAATAATCAATAACGAATCAAAAAAAAGAAAAACTTGATACAAATTTAATAGTATTGAAAATTAATCATGCTGATAATTCAAGTTACAATAAAACAAAAGGTATACATTTTCTATACAAGTGATTGTTCTCTGGTTTTATTATTTATTATTGGCTCGCGATGAGAGGGTTTAAAAAAATGACTATGAACACTTGTTGATATCAGAATGAGCATAAAAAGGGCCGCTTTTGCCCGAGGGGCAATAAGCGATCGACGATTATGATGCAAAATTCGAGAGCTTTCGTACATTCTGAACAATTCAACATGTCAAATATTAATTGCAACATAAAAAAATTACAACAAATGCACCAACGAATTTTGTTTTGAAAAAACTGACTGTTTTATATAGTACCTCCAGATTGATGCCAGGTAGATCAAACTTTTCGAACGGATCCTTTTTCTCCTTTATATACTGCAGTATTTTCTTCTTGTCCTTGAAAAATTGGATCTTACGGAGGTTCGTCTCCGAGACGCTGTGATTGCAGAACAACGTCGCCGAATTATTGTACGTGACATAGTGCGGTGCAAGCAGTTGCACATGCACGTTATGTGTGGCGTCAGCAAATCCTGTGAGAAACCACAGAAACACATGTTTTTTTTATTCTATTATAATTATATTATTTATTCTATTATTTATTTTATTATAAAGGCAATATAACGGCAACCCTGTTATCCAGATTTGTGTAAACATTATGTAAACTTGACACAAATGCTGAACAAAACATGTATGCAAATCTAAGTGCATTATTTGCATACATTTTTTAATTGTTTAAAGTTTTGGAAAATCAAACACTGGTTTATTGAGTTGTTGATTAATCTGGACAGCAAATTTTTGGATGTAAACGGTGTATGTAAATGATGCACAATGAGCAGTTACATTTATGCAAATTATATGTATATCATTTACATAAACAGTAGTTATCGGGGAATATAATGATCATACATTTGACGTATATCAGCGTTATAATAACAATATATTTAAGTTATAAATCATCAAGTCTTTTGCGTGGTTAAGATATATTGGTGGCCTAATGTTTAAGACGACAGACTATCACCTCGGAGGCCCGGGTTCGAATCCTCAAACGTCAAATAATATTTTTCAGCGGGATTTATTTTAATAATAAAAAATATTATTTATAAGAAATGGCTTGTTGATATATATACCTTTTTTGAGTTATATTTTTTTGTACATGTCTGATCGGAAAATATTCCTAGATCATTATCCGTACATGACAATATTTCAGAAATGTTTCAAAAAAATATGATTGAATATCCCTAGTAAAAAGGATCATATATTGTCCATATATAAATAATATATTGTTAATATATTAATTTCAAATCCACATATTGTTCATATATTGACGATATACGGTCAATATAGCGTCAATATATTGTCAATATATTGATAATATATGGACAATATATTGACCATATATGGCCAATATATGAACAATAGATGAATTTAAATGAATTTAACAATTTAAAAATTGCTAATGTATTGTCAATATATTGTCCATGTATGAAAATACTCAATCATATATGATCATTATATGATCAATATATGACCGATACATTGTCAATATATTATCAATATATTGTCAATATATTAACATATATAACATAGGAAAAATCAGTGTATGCTGCTGCTTATAAATTAATAAATACAATACAAATACATATAAATTGTGCATATAATGACAATATATGATTTGCTGAAAATAATATATTGTCAATATATGCTCAATATATGGACAATATATGATCCTTGTTACTAGAGATATTGCAAATGTTCTCCAAATATCTGTTTTCTATCTCGTCCATTATATTTGCCCATATACGACCAATTACAATATACTGTTGAGATGTTCATTTTTACTAGGGTCCGCGGAGCTGATAAGAATAACATTTCAATCGACTTGCGTCAAACCGCCCCTCAATACCAACAGAAGTGTCTATTAATACAAGGCACCAGCGGTAATATAAGAAATTAACCTGAAAGATATATTCAGTAATCACGGTCTTAATTTCACTTTAAATCTTTTTATTTAATTTTGTTCTCGAACAAACTAGTTTTTTTTTTCGTTTGAACCAAACACTCGTTTCATGACCTGGGCAAACGCGTTATCAATGGCACACTAAATTCATTAACGCCCAGGCCAATCGATATTATAGTATTTAGCGTGCGGTGTCATGGGCCATTCAAATCCACGCTCAAATTTTGGAACCCTCAAGAATGTCCCGATTCAAAAGCCGTACCCAACAATCTTGGAACTCGTTTCTTAAAACCACTTTGAAAACCACTCTCCAAAGTTTTGTTACCCAGTTGTACAATCAGGGTTGCAACGAAGAGAGAGAGAGAGAGAGAGAGAGAGAGGGAGAGAGTGAGAGAGTGAACTTTTATTTGCGCCTGGAGGACCCCGGGGCGCGGGTAAAAATGCCGGCGCTGAAGAGGGCGAAGTAGGTGGAGCCACTTTGACACGACCGCCAGCAAGCAATAACAACAATGTCAATGACACTCCAATGACAAGCGTGTTTTGTTTTCTTTCCTTCTATTGTTTTTCTCGTTTCTTTTTTTCCCGCTTTCTTTGTTTCCTCGAAAAACGTTTGCCACTGCAAAAATCAGCACCAACCCCGACACACGCGCCGTTTCGAGTGGTTCTGTAACGTGTTGCTTGTTTGCTTTAGGGCAGCATCATCAGAGTGGCTCTCTCCGACGCCTGCCGTCATCGGAGAGAGCAATACCATACAACTTACGTATAAACAATTGCATTATATAGTACACGGCGACGGTCCTCTTCAACTCTCGTCTGCACATCGTTTCTTGTTTGTCGTTTCCTCTTTTTTTTTTTTTTTTTTTTTTTTTTTTTTTTTTTTTTTTTTCTTATTATCTTATCTTCTTCTTCTTCGTTTCTTTTTGATGCTTTATGGGTTTTGTATTTGTAAAGGAATGTTATCTCCGGCCGATTATGTTGAAACGTTTAAAATATATTTATGTACTTAATTTATAATCGTTACTGTTACAAACTACTGTGTTACTAAAAACGTGCGACTATAATTTACAAGGTGTGCCTTTAAACTACACAACTCCGTGTGCCGAGTCGGCGCTACAACTGGGCCACCCTTCGATCGTTCGACCACACCATCGCTGGGATCGCAGCGCTATATAGGCCAGAATGCGAGGGTTGTTTTATTGCCCAGCAAGTGCGCCGACGCCCTTGCGCGCATCCCGTTATCAATCAACTTTGGTGTACACCAAAGTGCGCTCCTATCCTTATGTTTCTTGTCTATGCTGGATCAATTATGTCGTCTTTATTTACAGCCAATTGAACAATTTTACTTGCACCATTTAATTCGAGAGCTGACGATTTTGGGACCATTTTTCGGACCACTTTCAAGGTCAGATTAATGTCACCGTCGGTGCCGCAACGTTCCCGCCAAAACGGGGGTGGGCGCGGCTAACAAGAACAACCAATCACGTCGCTCTTACGTTGCCAATGATGCAATTTTTGGTGAAAATATTTCGCATGAAAAAAGCTGAAACTAAAAAATTCAGGCTTGAATTGGTGTACAATTGTGGTTTGAATGGAAAAAAAAAAAAAGTGTTAAAGATCAGCTGTTTATTTTGGAAAAGGAATAAATAATTTGTTGGATGAATAAGAGATGGAATAATTAAACAAATGAATGAACAAAAAGTTTATTTAATGGATGAATGAAACAATTTAGGCAAATGATGGTTGACAATGTTAAAGTGGGCGTTGAAAAAAAAAAAGGGATGGATAAGTAATAAATAAACGGTGTACAAAACAAACGAACGGTATAATTAAATGAATGAATGTTTGATTGAATCAATAAAGTCAGAGGTAACAAAAAAAAATGTACAAACAGAATAGATGAACAGAGTCAAGAAGAAACGAATGGATAAATTATTTATCAATGCGATTATATGTAATCATGTATCAACATTTCTATAGGCACTGATGCGTTTGTGCATAATTTTGGGGGAAATTGTTTTGTAATTTTCTTTGAAATTATAGTTATAGTTCAGCATTAAACAGCCGTTTGAATGAAAAGAGGGCGTCACAAAATATCCAAACACTAATCGATTTTGAAAGGCAAGGGAAACGAGGCGAAGTGTATATCAGAAAATATCAAAACAGGTGGCAGACGTCGTGCGAACAAGCGGTTTATTGACATATCATCCAATTTCGGGTCATCATTATTAATGAAAAATGAAGATTGATCGCCGGCGCTCTATTATGAAACATCACGACAAATCGTACATTTTTACTAAAACAACCTTCTAACTAAAATAAGACGTACCCTTATTAAAATTATACTTTAAATAAATGGTATAACAATTTTACAAATATTAGCTGCACATATTTGACACATCTTTAACGTCTGTTTTATAAATTGGTCAATTTAAAATCACGAAATAAATTGTTCGATGTTTAATTTTCAATGAATTATTGTTACAACAATGAGATTTGAATTTTCGCGCCAAAATGCAGAGCAAGGATGATGTGCGCACTCGGTACAGAAATGTATATCGCAACTGCACGCGCGCTCGAGCATATAAATTGTATGACGGTATATCAATCGCGTGTGTATGTGCACAGTGTCGTGTGCCGAAACAAGAATCTTTTCTTAATATTAAAGCCGATGATGTGGAAGTAAGAAGGAGGAAGGAAACGTTAATCATCAGTGTCTTATCGTGGAACCTCATGCAATTAATCGGTTGCTTGGATAAGCGTAGTTGATCGGTGTCCTCATCGCGACAATCGTTGCTCCAAAGTGTTCATTCCAAGTCAGTAACCCAAGATGCTGCGGGTCGTCTCGTTTACAATTTTCGCTTTCATCGCCGTCTCGGCGCAAGCCAGCCCCAAACCGGAAGACCACCAACGCGTCCTAGATAAGGTTCATTTTTCTTGAAATCCCATTTCTTAATCAATTTTAATTACCAACTACAATTGAATATACTTCATTATCATTTTGTATACCCACCTAAATACGTACATCTTTTTCATGCTGTTTCAAGTTATTTTTAGACATGAAACAAAAGTGGGAGGCACGACGGAAAAAAGATACAGTCTCTCGCACATCTGGCCCTAAAAATAAAAATGACAACAAAATATTAATATTTACTAAAACGGTATGATTAAAAAAAAAAGGAAATTAATCAAAATGGTTTACTTTTCAGGAACTGAGTGATCAGGAGCATTACATCAATTCGCACCATAATCCTGCCTATGACCACGAGGCCTTCCTTGGGGAAGAAGCAAAAACGTTTGCCCAGTTGAGTCCTGAGGAAAGTACCAGAAGACTTGGGATCATAGTGGATAAGATCGACAAGGACAATGACGGTTTTGTGACGCAGGAGGAGCTCAAGGATTGGATCAAGTATACCCAACAGCGTTACATCCGGGACGACGTGGAGAGACAGTGGAAGTCGCACAATCCTGAGGATAAGGAGAAGTTACCCTGGAGCGACTACAAGTCGGTGGTCTTCGGGATGATCTCGGAGGACGAAGAGGACAGCGAGAAGAGCGAGGAGCATGCGTCGTACGCCGCCATGTTGAAGAGGGACCGAAGGCGGTGGACCGTTGCAGACCAAGATGGCGACGATGCCCTAACTAAGCAGGAGTTCTTGGCGTTTTTGCACCCTGAGGAGACACAGCACATGAAGGACATCGTTGTCCTTGAGACTATTGAGGACATTGACAAGGACAAGGACGGAAAGATCTCGCTGTCTGAGTATATAAGTAAGATTTGGGTGCAATTTTTATATGGACCAAGGTCGAAGATTCGTTGATGTCGATGAACTGGATGGTTAGAAAGACGTCAAATTATTTTTTTTTAGCTTTCATTCAGAAGAGATGAAAATATTTGACATTTAGAATTTTTAGATTTTTAGTTCTGACATTTTAGAGGTTGTATGGAACATAGTCGGGGAAAGATAAGATTATTTTTAGAAAATATCAGTCAAATAATGATTATTTCATTGGGTGTTCAATCGGCTGGTATAATGTAATGCTCGATATTCAGGTGACGTCTATAGAGAAGGCGAGGACGGAGAAGAGGAGCCTGAATGGGTCAAAAACGAGAGGGAACAGTTCAGTTTGTTCAGGGACAAGAACAAGGATGGATTTATGGATAATGAAGAGGTATAAATAGTTGTATAAAGTTGTACTGTACAAATATCAGTTTTTTTTTGGTCTGATTTGTGAAATTCATCAATTATACAAAATCAATCAAAATCAGATTTATTAAGACAATCAATTTGAGAGCACTTTTCCCCCCACACCAACTCGTCTTGGTTTGAATTATAAAAACATAATACATTGTATTATTACATTTTAATTTTCATTTGTGTTTAGGTCAAGGCGTGGATCATTCCGACAGACTTTGACCACGCAGAAGCCGAGTCTCGTCATTTGATTTACGAAGCTGACTCGGACGCAGACCAGAAACTTACAAAAGAAGAGATCCTTGACAAATACGACATCTTTGTTGGCTCACAAGCCACCGACTTCGGCGAAGCTCTTGTCAGACACGACGAATTTTAAATCCTCATCTATTGATTAATTAGATATTTATATAGCTCTCTAAACTCTGCCAATGAATTCACGCGAATCGTTTTGAATCTCAACTTAATTTATGTACCGTCGCATTATTTGTCATCAAAATTAATCACTTGATACCTCTAGTCTGCCATGGCAATTGAATCGAATCCAACTGATTGTTAATTTACTAACACGGTTCAATTCCTTTCTCTTTCAACTAAACGATTAGTTCATTTTGTCAAAGGAAAAGTAATTTTTATACCCAATGATGATGCCGAATGTTGAGATAACAAATTAATTACCTGATACGAAAGAAAGCATTTTTCTATACAGAATTTCATCCCTCAAGAACCGACACAAATGTTTCCAAGCGACTTGGAACCCAATAACGTAAATGTATTTTTACTCGTGCATTTATGCGGACTCCTCTGCAATGATTTTTATCGATAAAAAAATATTTTAATATTAAACGGAGTATTTTGTTTATTTCCCCCCTCCCGTCCCTCTTGGAAATATTTCATTGATGACAGTTATAAAAGAACAATTAGCTAAACGACTTTGATGGCCATTGATCTCGTTCGGATGAACCGTTTGACTTGACTTTGAAATAAATAATAAAATGTAAAAGCAAGTAACATTAACACTAGTAGGAGCAAAAAGTTGCGAGCTTTGGCGCGGTCCGAGCGCCACCTGTCAAGCTCACTTTGATGATAAAATTTGTTACGGTATTGCGCGGGTAATTCGAAGCTACTTCTGATTGGATAGAGCGAGCGATAAAAATCGTTGAGCAAAGCTCGAACAATGTCATTCTCAGACTGACGATTTGGATCCATGTCATCGTTCAGACAGATGAATTTCCTAAAACAAAAACAAATCTTGATTTGTCACTCTGTTCTCTGTTTTAGTCAAACTTCAATTTTTATATCTAACTTACTTTGGCGTCTTTCTGATCTCGTCCAAAATCTGAACCGTGTGAGAAATGTTACTCGTAAGCATCTCAAATATTTCGTTTCTTCCAGCTTTGATGATTTCATGTTGGTAACGTTTTTTCTTGCCAAAGATTGATTTCAATTTTTTAGTTATCAGAGAGCATTTAGAGATGAGTTGTTTCGAAACAATTGGCTGAAACAAAAATCGATCCAAGATTGGTATACATTTGTTTCTTCTTTCAATGAAGATTAAGATAACTTGATGAGTTACCAATGTGGAGTCGAGATATCTCTCGCCAGAAGGCGCGTTCAATACTTGATGGACTTTTATATGACGAGAACAATTGATGATATCATTTTCAAAATTTTGAACCAAACTGTAATCTAATGGGAGAGGATACATCCTTGATAACAAAGTTCGTATTTCTCGATCGGACCACGTGCTGCAAAAAACAATTACTTCGTCATTTTTCCACCTGCTCCAACATTAGATATAGATGATATTTTCATCGTACCCTGTTTTGTCCGTATCAAAATGATCGAAAATGTCTTCCACGCTAACATCTTTCGTCTCGCTGGTAAGAAAATAAAAGTAAGAAAACGCAAATTGCATATCCTCCGGGTGTCGAACGCGGTGCAACGAGGTCTTGTGGAATTCTTTTTCAAAAGTTTTGTGCATGTTCACAATCACTCGTTTGTTGAGCAGATGAGGCATGTGCGCGGGTACGCGACGTCTCTCAAAGCCATATTTGTTATTATAAATTCTATTAACGTAAAGCAAGCTCTCAGCATAGGTGTCCAGCTCCTTCTGGCCCTTTTTACTCGCCAGCCGTAGCTTGTTACTCTTAACAGTTTCATTAACATGAACCAAATTGATCAGTTCGTCATTCAGTTTTCTTTTTAATTTGCTCTCAGATGTCTTGCGCTTATCCGACTTTGATGTCGACAAACCATCAACGAGACGAGTCGTTGTGTGTGACTCGCTTTCATTCTGAGACTGTTTGAGCAGATGCAGGAACAATTTGCTTTGCGGCGGTTGCATGTTTAACTGTTCAAGTAACTTGTAAGGATAATCATTGTCTTCCTCAGGAGATTCTTCTTCTTCGAGTGGTTCAGCTTTTTCGTCGCAGTCTCCACCTGCGAAGATACAAATTTTGAAGAATCTAAGTTTGAAAAAGACATAAGAACTGATAAATGAACAAAAAGAATGTTTACAAACCATCGAACTCGCATAATGTGTTGTTGCAAGTAAGATCACAGGCGCCATCGTTGACCCAAGACCACGGACACAGCTCGGAACAATCCGGCACCCACCAGGAAAGAAAAACTTTCTGTCCGTTTGCGTGGGTTATAAAATCCTCGGGCCATATTTCCACGCCCAACATCACATCATCATTGAAATATAAAAAGTAATCGGACAGACCTTTGATTCTGCAATAAAAGTCGTACAATTAATGTAAAATCATGGTATCAACCTTCTCAAACTCTGAAACTAACGAATTTTCACAAAAAAAAAAAAAGAAAAAAAATAACAAAATCGTAGTATTGAAGTGCCAATTTTTCAAAATCATTCGTCAGCTACCTATGAATATGGCTCTCAATAGCCGGACTAGAAAATGTTGGCAAGTGTTGCTTATCCGGAAAGATGTCCTCGTGTGTGACCAAACTGACTCTCGGATTATCCATGTCTAACCAACTGGGGATCTGGCCGTTAGTCACGATGTACACGTGCCTTACCCACGGTGCATACTTCTCCAACGACCTCAATGAATACCTTCAATAAAAAGCAACGATTAGCGATTCACCACATACTTTATTGTTCGCAACAATAACAATTACCTCAGCTCGTCCTTATCGCTGAATCTGGAGGCTATCGCGTTTACATCTATAACGGTGACGTACTGCTCGAGTGTTTTTACAAATGTGGGATCCGAACCGTTGACCCAAGTGTAAACAACGTCAATGGGAACATGCTGACATAATTTTTGTTGAAACGATTTGCCCAAAATGTTGTCGTTGAACGAATGAAAAACTGCGGCATACTTTTCCTTGCTCCAGATGATCGAGACCTGATGGAAAAATAAAAAAAGCAAGATTATGTATTTTGCATTCAAGTTTTAGTTAGATCTGAAGCTGATGATGTACCTCGCCAAAATGAATGATCGCGATAAAGATGCAGGTAAAAGCGATGAGAATAACCAGAAGGGAATATTTGTTTGATAGGAGATCATTACATCGTCGTTGGAACAGCTTCCAAGTGCTCATCATGTTAGAAATAAAGATCGCATACTAGTAGTTGTTTGTGCCGCATCTCAATTATTTGCAGCCTATCTTGTCACTCACTGTTGTTTTTTTTTTTCACACACTTTCTGTCATCTTCAGTAATTAACAGTCTCACAATCCACTCTGTTATCGTTTTGAGTGTTTTTAGTGTCTATTTACGTTCGGCTTCCGAGTGCCGCGTCATAACCTCTAATACACGGTTGATCAACAAAAATAATAAATAAACAACAAACAAGATGAACCAGCAACAAAAGGTTGCAATGTTTTTGTTAGTTATTTTCAGTCGGTGATTGTTGTGTCATTTTTGTAAGTCACCGTTTCGTAGATCTCGCGATTGTTTGGAGAAAAAAGACTTTGGAGCAAAATTTGAATTTACCGCCGGTTGAAAGAATGTGTTGCCAACAAAAAATGTTACCAAACAATAAACCGTTGGCGCGGCGGGAAAAATTTGAAAATTAATGTTAAAAAATGGTCTAAAGATGTTTGTTTTTATAAAACTTACTCGGTTCGGCGATCCAAACGATGCAGATCGGCGCCATTTTTTAACAAACCTTTTTTTCCGACGATCCCACGTTGCGATCTGTTTTTTTATTTCCAAGAGTGCATCCTAAGGTCACCTCCAGTTGACAATCAAGGTCATCCTGAATTCGTTGAAGTTGTCCTCACCAACATTATATTGTTGTTGCACTTCACTTTTTACGCTATTTAATTTTTGTCACACATTTATTTGACATTGTGAAAAATAAAAACAAACATTCATTGAGGTTGCAGTTTGAACTTCACTTTTGCCCGGTAAAACATCCTGATTTCGGCGAAGCTGCAGCTTGCCGGTGCCGCCATCTTGATTACCGATGAAAATGTAAACAAACATTTGGTTCCGAACTCATTTGTTATTTTGATTTCGCAATTCTCCGTAACTTGATTACTACAACAGTTTCAAGGTGATATGTTTACCAAAGTGATATGTTTCAATGTCAGGGGGTCATACAATTGATATTCTTTTTAGAAAATAAAATTTCAGGTTCCGAAGAACCGCTTTGTATTTTGTTTTATGAAAACAATTTGTATGACATTCTTATAACCTTGACTCATTTTTGTAAACAAACCAATTTTTCAGATAACCATAATATTGATATTCTGGGAATTTGTCCATTTTCGAGTCCATTAAACATTTTTCTAAATCAAAACAAATCGTTGGTACTAGGAATCTCGCACGAAATTGTGCAACAGTGAATTAAGAGACACGAAAGTTGGCTCCGTCCTGAAATTAAAATCTATAATTATATTCGTGCAAATTACACAACGTCTTTACGCCCGCGATTATTCTTCTTACGACACTCGCGCACAATTCGCTTTTTCTCGGTGTTATAACAATGATGCATCAATCCATTAGTGCCAAATCAAATGCCGCTTATTTTCTCATCGCACTCGCGGAATGTTCGTTTCAATCCCTCATTCTCGACTTACACAGGTGTTACTACAAATTATCACCTTAAATGTAATTTTAATTGTATACCAAATAACAGTTACTTAACCATGAAAAAAAAATTTAAACTTCAATGCCGTATTGTGAAAATTTGAGTCGATTTAACAGTAAACAAAACAAAAACCTTAATTTTCAAAAACTCGGTGTTTATCAATAGCGCCAAGACATTATGCATTTATTTTCTAATTTGAATTCAATTCTTGTTTTCATCATTAAGATGTTTGAAAACAAAAAAAACGAAAACATTCCAACTGAAAAAAGAAAAACAATACATAAAACCGTAATCATCAAAAATACAAAAAAAAAAAATATTTTTCATCAAATAAACAAATGATATTAATTTTAAACAAAATTGAGATATGTACATCAGTTCTTAACAGTAACAAAAAGATACATTACTTGTCTTAGAGGTATTCGAAATATGTTCATCTGGTATTTGTCTTTGATTTGTTTACATTTTACATCTTTATCTTGATTTGTGTTGTGTTTATTTACCTTACCTACACTACAATAACTGTGAAATAATTTTTTCCCTGAAGAAGAATCGTTTGACCTTGACAGAAATGTATTAGATTAGAGATTGTAAGAATCGCGATTGCATGTAAAAAAGAGGATTGAGGTCATGAGTCAACTACCTTGTCTGTCATCAAAATCATGCTCCTGCCTGCCGCCGACAATTGGTAATCGACAATTTGCTCTCTCAAGGCAGTCAGACGCGACACATCTGGCATTCCTCATTATCACTTTGTTTTGTTTCGTCATCAGAACGAATGACTTAACATTTGACCTCAAAAAAAGGTTTCAATTTATGACCAGAGGATATAATTCAATTACGTGGTGTGTTATATAGGTGATGTATACGCTGAGATTAAACCTGAAATATATAGCCTCGCTTATCATCATCAGAGATAACAGTTTCCGTTGCATTTTTCCCCCTCGCAAAACGGTTAAATGATTCAAACATGTCATTGATTTTATAACTCTCACTTATCATTGTAACAATAAGGAGGATGATTTTTCTTAATTGGTACAACCTCAGTTAATCGAGTTTTAAATTTAATTATACCAAAACAATTGTATAACCCTCTAACCTTGATTCATTTTTGTAAACAATCCAGCCTTTGATATCACCTTGAGAATATCATTTTTAAGTGAAAATTCAGTTGAAAATGTGTTCTGCGTGTTTTGTGAAGTGAATGTCAAAAGGTCACGCATCTCAGTTATTTATTCCTGTTTAACCCATTGTATCCCCACAGAAACATGAACAATTTCCAAGTTTTTATGACGTTGGCCTTATTTTATAACAACTTTAGATGTTTCTGTGCTCATTTTTTGATTGACTTTGTATTTTTATTTGATAAACAACTAAAACACATTATTTTTTTTTATCCACAGGATGACTGTTTCTACTCTTGGGTTAAAAAGAGTTATATTTTAAAGACGAACGGAGGGGCATGATTAACTTTACCGTTGAATGGTTGCGTGTGTTGTGGCAAAAAAAAACCACCGTCACAAAAAAGAAGAGGCAAAAAAAAAAAATCGCGAGCGCCCTCGGCCAGGGTTAACGACATTTATTGGCGAAGCATCTCGTGCATCATTATCCAATGAAAATGTAAATGATGGTGCGCGCGTTAATAGCAAAGCTAGTGATTACCGCGGGATGTGATGCCACGGGGCGAATCCTGGCTAACCCGGATGTACAAACATGGCGGACGAACAAAATGAAACCCGTTAAGGAATGTTCGAAATGGCGTCATCATCGTCGTATAGCAATAATAATAACAATCTTTTTGTCAACCGTTTTTCTTTCGGCCAGTTTTCGCAGTTATTTCGGATACTATATACTCAATTCGCAGGCAAGGTTTTCTCTTTCTTCGTGGATATAAAAGCGCGCACACTATATATGTAACCTGTTAACGGCCTTGAAAGGACGTTGATCCGACATGTAAAAAAAGCTTGCATCCGATTGTTCTTCATTTTTTTATACTTGCTCTATAAGCACACAATATTCGAAGAAAATTTTGGGAACATTTGCAATTTTAAATAATATTTGTTTAATATTCTCTGTATGTCCGTCAAGAAAATATTTTCGAAATATTTCTGAAATATCTAGGGATATTTTTTATGCGTTCATTGATCCAGGGAAAAATTGTTTGTTTGTTTTTTTTGTGTTTACTGATGTTATTCACCCGTTGAAAAAAACTTGGATCGTGAAATTTTGCAGGCAAAACTTCAATTATGCTAAAATGACGTGTAGTATTTTTCTTTCAACTTTTAACCTTTACTTCAGATTTGTAAATACCTTCGGGTATCATCATCACGAAAGATAATAATAAATTATTATAAAATAAATAATGTTCGTATTTAATAATCGCATTGACCCCATAGTTTTATTTACTCTTAGAACTGTGAATCTTGTGCTAAAAGTATAAAAGCAAAAGGAATAAAGTTTAATGTGGAAGGATGAAGAAACAGAATTTCGTTGTTCAAATTGGAATGCAACTTTTTGGTATGCATCTAACATTTTGTTCAGTTCAATCAATTATGCATCAGAACAAATTATTGATCATGAATTTGATACGTTATAGTTGGGGAAACTATTTCCTATAAATTGTAGACCGTCGAATTATTATCATTTGATTACTACGACTATTTTAATATGCATATAAATTAATACTTTAATTTCAATTTTATAACATAGTGGCCTTTTTCTCAAACCTTAAAGAAACAGTAATTTCTCTGAAAAAAAAAAGACAAATATTATATATATATATATATAAGTTGATTATTATATATTGCATCACCAATTAATTAGAAAACATACCTTCTTGAAACTGATGATGATGACTTAATTAGCGTTCCGATGAAAAGTAACAAACATCATTACAGCTGTATATTCGGTACAAAAGAGATACCTGGATAGAAAACTTGAAAAGTCAATGACTTTTCGTGTTTCAGTTGTGTGTTATGATAAAAAAGACGCGATGATTTCGATTCAACTATATATCTTTTCCTGCATAGAAAGGATGAGCTGTATCTCATCTACACGAATAGCTGTTGACTTTCTCTTTTGATAATGTTGTTATCCTATCCGTCCCATTCCACTCGAACACAAATCTCAAAACGTTCGATTATTTATTTGTTCCTAACAGCATCACCTACAAACCAAAAATCGCCAAAATCAACCACAAAAAAATATATCACCAATAAAGATTTTATTCAGAAAAAAAAAAAAATTGAACGAACGTTTCTTTCAAGTTTCTGCTTTTTTGGACCTATTGGAATGCGTATCCACCTTTCTCGCACTTTGAGCATGATGTCACTTTCAATGAATGTGTTATATTGCAATTAAAGCTAACACTGCATTGTTCTCCGCTTAATTGATCGCGCAACAATAATTTAAATGCTAATGCAAACTCTCACTTGGTGTCAGATAACTAAAAAATCAATCCAAAAATCAATTCGTTTTCGCTTTTAAGGTGAAATGCCACAGAGATATGCTGTCTCTCTCACACACAATTTAGTTATTTCCTGATTTATTATTTTTTGACAAATAATTTTCAAAAACCAGCTCTGTAGTCCGCTTTGTATATCTTGGGAGAAATGTTTGACTGCAAAAAAATAATTTTTTATTGCATACTGTTGACAGAAAGTTGGAACAAACAATTTGTATCATTTTTAAAAGTTGAAAATGTTTGTCTTCGAAATTGCTTTATTCCCTAGAACAAACTTATTAAGAAAGAATTAATGACAGTCTAAGCAACCTTTTCCGAACAAAGTGCCTATATTATTTATAAAATATAACGCGAATCTTTATGACGTGTGCGTTAACGGTTAAAGGTCAAATCTTAGAGGACGATGCTTGATGGCAACAACGCGACGGCCTTTCTCTGGCGAACAGCTCGCCAATGGCATCGCGCGCAGTGAAAAGCGAAAGTGTGTCCAAATACTAAATAGATCTCACCTTTTCGACCCCCTCCCCCCTCCCCCGAGGAACAATTAATTGTCATCCGCCCCGGCTCAATTTCGTCCTTTCTCGGCGACTTTTGCACTCAATCAATTTGCTGGCTTTTGTTCCATCAGGCGCTCTGGTTCCATGCATCTGCATCGAACATTGCGATTCGTCATTAAGATTCGGTTACAAGAGTTCAGTAGATCACAAATCTTCTCAGACGGCAGTGAATTATGAATATATATCCTAGGCCTGTATATTGCCGGAGCATAAATAAGCCTCACAAGTTATTAGCTTTGATTTGTAACTGGCGCTTTTCCGCAACAATTTGCACTCAAATTATCGACCATTGGGATCAAAAGGCAATTTCACTCCGAGAAGAGAAAGAAACTTACATAATGAATCATCGCACACATTGTTCCGTGTTTCTTTTTCGTTATGACACCAATTATACCACCAGCAGTAATTTACCTTTTTTTCTTCATCTTTTCTGTACTTCAAAAAAAAAAAAAAAAAAAAAAAAAGTAAAAGAACAACATTTTGTTCTAAACTTTAGAGTTATTACAGCTTAATGACGTTATAATTTCATGTCAACAGTGTATGCACCAAGTTAGAAATTACAATCATCGTTGCTGTTATTATTACTATTATACTTTCGTCTTATTCATTGAAATCGGCTGTGAACAACTATCCGTTCTTAAATGCACCAATTATCGTAACCATTATTGTCTCAAGTTGAGTGAAAGTTACAAGTTTTTGCCTTAAAAACAAATACCTAATGAAATATAATTAAAAGAATAATTATCATTTTCATAGACGTTGACAACAAATTTTCTCTTCAATCTCAAGTCCTCGGTCTGAAGAAACATAAAACCAATTTAAAAGAGAGGTTGCGGTTTTTCCCTG
Organism: Trissolcus brochymenae; assembly: GCA_030523145.1. NCBI lineage: Eukaryota > Metazoa > Arthropoda > Insecta > Hymenoptera > Scelionidae > Trissolcus > Trissolcus brochymenae. Next base: position 89,593 of record JAQQRF010000508.1, read on the forward strand.
GCCATTTCTGTTTTCAGGTTATTGTTATTTGAAGACGCGACACGCATGACTGGACTTGGCGCCGGCCTTGACAAGTTTATGACCTTGGATGATGTGGAAGAAAAACCCGGCAGGTTGGCGCTTCGTTCACCCTGTAATAAATCATTCATTATTGCCACTGTTATTAATTTTATAATCATTTGATTATTTGTAATTTTATTATTGATAATAAATCATTGGGTATTGTTTCAATCGAAATATAAATTTTGTAGCGCGGGTGCGAAAAGTCAACGATTGTGCACTCCATTCGTGTCAGCTTTTCAAGGATCTTACATTTAACGCACACACTATTTAAATGACTCACTCGTTCTGCCGGTTGCACAAGTTAAAATTTTTTTTTTTCTTTACACAGGATTCGTGTGTTGCACGTGCTCTAGGATAAAAGCGATAAGCGTAAAAACACTACCCACAGAGATTGTTTGCCAAGTTTTAGGTCGACCGATTTGTTTCACTTCCTGTTTCGTAATTTAAAACTGTCCACCGGAGGATACATCTGAAATTAAGAAAAATGTTATTAATTGTTGTATGAATTAAATTTTTTGTTCGTGCTAATCACAATGTAATGAAATTGATGCTGAACTTACAATTAATCATTATACGTCCTTGTAAGAGAGACACGTACGGATGAATTCGTGATGATCGAACAAAAGACGAAGAAGAAAATCTATAATTTTTGTACGAATCAGCAGTGTGAATCAATCTAAAAATAAAAATATCACTCTAAAGGAGAGACGGTGGTTTAAGAGGTTTTCAGTTATAGGGACATCGCTCATTCTGACAGACGTTTTCGCTTTCATAGATCGAACGCAAATTTCCATTTTGAAATGTCATTCGTGTTCATAAACTAGCGAGTAACCAAATTGTAATCGTCGATCTCAAAGAGATTTGTATCATTTTTTTTAATCGTCCACTTAGTGTCAAACTGACGAGTTTGGTGATTGCAAATGTGGTTGCACTTTTGTAGATCTTCCTCAACTGTTGCGTCACCACGCGAATAGATTTATCATCGAGATAGTTCTCGAAGTCTCAGACCTATGACTTTCGTATTACAAAATGAAAACAATTTGTATAATTAAAATCTAAAACATTGAACGCTTTTAACGTCTTGACATTTTGAACATTTTCATAAATAACAAAATTAATAATTAGTCTAATGCACGATAACGCGACGAAAAGTGGGCAGCTATTAATATATTTATCGAATTCATAACGTCGTCCTCGTTTCATCTCGTCATTTGATCAATCATCGTTTTTATTGAGTTTCGCAAATCGACTTAACAAGTATGCACATTCGCGATAAATTAATTAAACATCACACTATGTAGAACCTTTGAATTCTATAGCACCTTCTTTTTTTTTTTTGCATTTTTAATTTCATTCCATTTTGTTTTTTCCTTTCATTATTAATTCTTTTTCTCCTTGAAATTAAATGCATCATCAGATATCTCGGATTGATTCTCGTTTACACTCTCTGTGAGCCATAACTAATTTGCCTGATTGCAAATTTCATCGTAAATCGAAGGTGATGCAAAACGAAAATCGTCTAGCGATGCAATTTGTGACGCAGCTTCCTACCATTCCTGGGGAACCATGAATCTCGCTCATTATTTTAATTAAATCTAACGCTTAAATAATAAGAAACGCTAGGGGAGCTTAGCTCTTAATGTTACATGATGATCGTCGTTTTTATTTTCTACTTTTTTTGTACTCATCACTGAACTTATAACGGATTTCCGCTGTTCGTTTTATAATCGCGCGACTTATAATACACTTAGGAAGTCCTTAAAAACAAAACCGAAAGAAATGATCGTTGCGTTGTACATCAATTTATGGAAAAAACAAAAAATACAAATGTTCTAAATCAAATGTGGATGTTGTTCATTTAATGCGAAATGAATGGAATTTTGCAGTCGTCGTTATAACCATTTTGTTTATCATTTAATATGCACTGTTGAAAAATTGCACAAGTTTTTTTTTCGTTGTATACACAATACCCGCATCGTATTACACCCAACAAATTGATTATACACACTAATGACGAAAACGTACGCTTGTTATATAAACAATTAAACTTTTTTCTTGTTCGATCTGGTTTTGTTGAATTGAAATTGAAATTTTTTAATTTTTCTCAGATTTGTTTTTTTTTTTTTTTTTTTTTGGTAGAAGATAAAATTTCTTTCTCCAAATGAAAAATTCGAGAGAAACTATTGGCCGATATTGCATTTGTCATTGCTTCAACAAAGGAAATGCGAAAACGCTTTATTCACGCCTAGATTTGAATTTTCTGGCGGATTATGTTTGTGCTGATTCGTGACTATCTTTTTTATACTTGTCAATCGGCCAAGTGAAAGGTACGTGTCATTTAAATATAACGAGACATCGTACACTATATAATTCGTGATTTTCCACAACTTACAAAATTCGAGCAACGTTCCGTTTGCTTAGCGCTCGTGACAGTATAAAAAAGAAGGTTTCAGCTTTACACCTTTACATAGTTATTTATAAACAACTTTTATGTATAATAAAATCATGTATAATAAAGTCATTCTAAAAAATATAACTCAATTCGTTAGATTGTCATTCATGTTTTTATTGTTTAAAACTGATTGGATCTTTTTTGTAGTAATGGATATCAAGTGGGCGTCACAATGTCTTATTCCAAACTAAAATAACGAGCAATTTGAGCGAGCAAATCCAGACCACGGTTAAAAAAACCGCCCATCTATTCCTAATTTTAAAAACTGTTACAAAATGATTGATTAATATAAGTATTTCCTAAAACCGATTCTAAACAAATCTATCCTGGAAAAAAAAGTCTCCGACACTGGGAATCGAACCTCCGCCCTCGAAGTTTGAAACTTAATCTTTATCCACTGAGACGGGATTATTTTCAATCACGATTTCATCTCTTTAAAATTTATCCCATTTTAAATCAAATTAGAAAATGAAACTTAATCATATTTAAATTTACATTGCAACTGCTTTCACTATTCGTGGAATCCAGCCCTATTTAACATTGATCGAGGCACATTTTCGACGTCAACGCAAGTGCAAGTTCGTCAACCGAGATTTCTCCAAGTTCCTTTGGATCTCAACGTCTCGCGATCGCATATTTTAGGAATCGTATGATGTTTTAATTCCCACTTAATTATAAAACGCGTGACCTATTTCGTGCGACCCGCATCTGTTCATTGTGTGATTCACACACCGTTTATCGCAGACAAAAACAGCGAAACAATTTGATCTCGTTCACGCATGAGTTAGTTGGTCTTTTGTTTCAATATTTTATCTATCTCAAAACGTTTATTAAACATTTTAACACTCCCTCGTCGTTAATACTGTTGTGAAACCGTTCCATTTTGCCGCTGAAATGTAATAATTGTTATATTTCATTGTTACAAAATACTTCATGCGTTTATAATTAATAACAACGCGTTATCAAACAAAGAATGATCTGTTTTCGGAAACAGGATACCGAAAATGTATTCAAGTTGAGGGTGTGTATACCTACATCTGTTTCGAAAAGAGGTGCAGGATGTCGGGATTCGACCTTGTCCCGGCTCATGTGTCTTCCAAGTAACTTTCATTTCCGAGTAATTCACGTAATGCTTCCTGGAACAGATTCAATTCGCATCATCATTGTAAAAACGTAGAGCTGATGTGTGCACGGACACAAAAACGTTTATCAAGAAACATGCTTCGGAACCTCCAACACGTCATTTTTTCCTGACAAAAAACAGACGATCGTTTTTCTATCTCCCAACTGATCTTCCGTTATCTATTCAAAGCACTCCATTTTCTGCAGCTCTGAAGTTGGCTGCGGAAGCATCTTTGCAAACTTCACAAAGCTCCAACCCCCTTGAAGTTGACTGCGGATGAGAAACAATTAAATTTTGAGGTTAGAAGTGATTTCTTAAGGTAATGTTGAACCGAGAGTTACCGACATTACAGATTTATTTAATATAAAACAACAATCAAATAATTTTGTTTTCATTTTAGTCATTCCAATACAACAAATTTGCAGTTTTATTATAAATTGTTAAAGATTAATGGTACTTAGTTTTTGAGATGATAGTTAGCAGTAGGTCCCATCGTTTGTTTACATTCTTTATTCAAAAATTGTATCAAATTGTGCTAAATATTCTCCCATTATTCCAGAATCGTGCTCTTCTCAGTTTTTTTAAATACCATGATTGCTGTAGTTTTTATTAACTAAGTCTTTAACTCTGTGGCAGCAGATTTTATACATCACCTTAACGTAAACAAATGTTTATACATTTTTTTCAAAAATGTTATCTCGCAAAATCTGACCTCTGAAGTTGGCTGCGGATGGGGAAAAACTTTGAAGGTTAAACATTTGTTTGCAAATTGATATCTCGTGAGGTTTTAACGTTAAAATATGTTTTCAGCTCAACTTTTATTATTGGCACAAACGTTATTGTAACTGAGGAGGGTATGAAACTAAAAAAAGAGGATAACACATTTCTCGCTCCCCACATGCACGTGTGCGACGGACGGAGAGAGAGAGAACGAGAGAGAGCGCGCGCGCGCACAAACCGGTGGTACCCCCGAGCGAGTCTGCCGGCAGCAGTTGATGGCATGACGCCATAGCGTAACGACGGCGCGGAGTAACTGCCAAAAACTACCATCTGTGCCATTGACCCGTGCGACACGCGAAATAACAAGCTCGAGGTTTTTTTGGCAAAATGTTGTCCGGACGGTTTCGGAAGGATGCGTTTTTGATTAAGTGAAACACAGCTCGATGTTGAGTGGACCAAGCTGCGCCAAGCAAAAACACGACGAAGCCGATAAACCGGATGCTGCGGCTCCCAATTCGGCATCCAATCGTCGACAGGCTCTGCGTATCTCAGGTTTGCTGAAAAAAAATTTTTTTTCATTCTTTTTCATTTCATTCTGTTTTGTTATGTTTATTTTGGTTTGTTTATGTTGTTTCGTTCAATTGATTCTGAGTTGTTTATTGTATTTTGTTTTGTTTTTTTTTTTTTTTTCAGTTCTCTTAGCATTGTTAGTCACGCGGGATATTTAATTATTGGCAAAGGCAATCATCCAACTTTCAATCAAACACTTTGCAATTTTGCCGTTTACTTAGAACAAGCCGACGATTAATGCAAACGTTCAATTAATAAGCAACCCGTCGTTTTAATTCAAAGATAACCATTTTGTTAAGTCTTTGTCGCTCATCCGGCAGACCTCGAACTGGAACTTGCCTTGAAAATAAGTCGACCAGTCGTCGCGCGGGAAAGGAGAAGAAAGTACGGCCTCGTGTCTCGCAGCCAAATGTCAAAAAAAAAAAAAAAAAATGAACCCCGATACTTTTGGATCGGCCGAGAAAAAATTGACCAGAATGAATGATAGTGACTGACAAAAATGGAGCACACATGGTGGAATGTGTTCTGAGGAATTTTTTTTTTTTTGAACCGACAAAAACTGACTCGAAAATGTTTCAGATCGGCATTTTTGCGTCAAGGTCAATTTCTTCTTGACCGCTTGGGACGTTTTCTGGACAGCGGTAAATTTAAATTGTCGTTTTTGTGGGAATAAAATATGGTTTAATTTGCGACCCTTGGGGAAAAAATGGTAGAGAAAGTATCGCATCTGAGATATATAGAATATTCAGTTGTCAATCATCAAACGCGGCCTTCGATTTTGATTACAAATCACAGCCACGCAAAGTAGGAACACTCTCAAATTGCTGTATAATTACACTGTAACGGATTTCGTTGGATCGCAAATTGTAAATATTTTCCACAAGTCGTAAAGTAGAGTCGACGAAACAAACAAAAAATATACAAGACGCGGATGAGTTGGAAAAGTTTGTTATTTTACTATTTTTATACGACGGTCATTAAAGACGCGATCTGAAGAAAAAAATTATGATTATAAGTTTAAATAAATTGGGTCTAGTAGACTAATTTGAAGTTCAATTAAAGTGTAATTTAATTCATTATAAAAGAATTCAAAGAAAATCATGTGTGATTTGATCGATAAGTCTTGAGTTTGAGTACTATATCTGGTAATCTGGATTAATCTGATTTTCATGATTATCGCGTGATGTTTAATGTGTTTAAGCGCAAGATATCATCGCGCTGATTCAACAATTGAAAGAGCTCCGAGTAAGCTGAATGAACTTCCGTTTGCGTACAGACGTACATACATGCGTACTGCAGACGTTTAATTTGCAGATTATCGACTGTGACGTACGTTTTTTGTTGTTGTCGTAACTCGCTCATGCAATGAATGTCAATGATTCTGTTTAAAATCACGTTATCCTTATAATGACGTGCATTAAGGATTCTTTAAATGTGTGTCAAATTATCCAATCATCGTTTGCATTTCGAAACTGTGTATGTAGAAACATTTTGTGCCTAATATTTTAATACCGACGTTTTATATCTTTACTTTAATGTTTTATACCGCTATTATGACCAATTAATTTTTTGTTTCAAATCCAAAATGCGTTCGCTACCCTCGAAATATTATAAAATCTTCTTTTCAAGTTCACACGTTCTTAATTTCTCACACAGATAGGACAATCGAAGGTTCGGTTTCTATCAAGCAAACAATGAAAATATCGCTTTTGAATATAACATATTAAAGCTAAATTACTTCCCAGTCAGATTAGATAAAAGAAGCATTGTAATGAAAATAATTTGTTTTAATTAAGAGGTACCAAGCTTATTAAAATTTTAATGTAAAAAATAACGTTAGAAGAGACAAATCTGTACTCGTTTTCAAATTGTTTATACTTTTTTTTTTTAATTTATAGTTCAATTAGTTTTTAAATTGGGTTTCAAACTCAATCATTCGATGCATCTCTGTGAACGTATTTTCTTCTATTTTTATTGCGTCCGAAAGAAAAAAAAAAAGTCTCTCAAAAGCTGTCGATATATACTTTCACTGTCAAAAACATCCATTTCAAAAGGAAGGAAAAGTTCTCGATTGACAAAACGATTGACAAAATGAATATTCAACGGCGCTCTGTGTAACCCAAGTTTTTTCATCGTAATATACAGATGCATAATTTTGTCATGATTATACGTTACGTAATCTAAACTCGACGTTTTAATAATAAAATTGAATGGTTTTGAATGGTTCTACCACAAGAAACCGTAAATGAATGGTTTAAACAAAGAGATGGAGGGAGAAAAAAAAATGACAACTTGTTGTTATAAGTCTTCCCGATGTGCCTTTTTAAATCCGACAGTCAAGCGTGTAAATGGAGAAGCGACGATGAAAAATTGAATCTGTCGCGTTTCGTCATACTGGATGGGGAAAAATAAATAAAAGCTTTTGTAAAAAGGAAGAAGCAACATCAAAATGATGAAGTTTGTCGGAAAAACTACTGTGTGCTTACATCTGACAAATATCGTGGCTGTGATTGCTTTATCATCCTCGTCTTTACAGACCGATTTCGTAACACAAAATCTCATCGTAGATAAATATTTGAGTGCGACACATTTTTCTTACACAATCTCCCAACACTTGGGATTCGACGAGTTTCCAAGAGTTTGAGTCCAACCTTGAATAGACTGAAATTAAAATCAACGTTTATTAAAATTAACACATCTAATTATCCTTAATCACCGTGTAATAAAATAGTGTTAATTTATAATTACACCGAAAACTTTTAAATCGTTAAAAAGAAAAAAAAAATCATCGATTCAATGAAATCATTCCCTCAACAATGACATTACTGCAATTAAAATGTGATCATCCTGCTCATCTCATGCATTTATGGATCAATAATTTTCCTCTTTTACAACTTTCGTAACGAGACAAAAAAAGAAGTCCAGATCAGATATGATTTTCCGTTTCCAAACGATCCGCTAATTAATTCATTCGCCGCGTTACATCGCACGAATCGTTTCTTCTGAGCCAACGCGAAGCGTCGATCGTGAATATCCGAGTTATTATGTGCAAATGATTCACAGGCCGTAATTACCGATAAATTTAGCCGCTCTTTGTCTGCGGCCCCTTCTCCACATTTTGCATAATCAATTCAACCGCAATTAGATATACATTTCTCCAAACTTTCATATCCATCTTACAAACTCTTCCCTTATATATAACATCACCTTTTTGTTTTTCAAAACTTGTTCAAATTAATTGCGCCGATTGCGCAACAACCGCCAACTGATGAAATAATATAATAATGATGATATTTGTTCGAAAACGATGCCCCACCGCCGTGCCAGTTGATGTAAACATTTTCCGCCGAGCTTCGTAATTAGCTACTTCATTCTGCAACCGAGAGCGTTTTCTATTTGCCTTTTGCAACAGAGCCCCCGGATCTGCGCAAATACGTCCAAGCTTTTCAACAGACGAAACCGCTATTTCGTTGTCTCTCCATCTCGAATTGATTTTATTGTTGATGAGAAACGTTACGCGAGGGGGATAATCGAAAGCTGAAAAAAAAAAAAATGAAAGAAAGGACATCAGAGAGAGAACCGCTAAAGCATAATATACGCGTACGAGGAATCTCGGACGTGCCTAATCGAATACCGTTAATCGCAAATCCGCTCCTTATCAACGCAACGGTTCATTCAAAACTCATTTTTCATCACGCGATCCAAATCCGAAATGTGTCTTTTCTTTCACGTGTGAAAAAAAAAAACTTGATACCTTATAACTGCAACCAATTATGAGCCCTCCTAGGGGGAATTTTCAAAGATAGTTGATTAAAACAAAGTGTTGCGTTTTTTATTTGGACCAGTATATATATACATCAGATATATCCCTGTAAGCAAAGAATATTATTTTTATTTTCTATATATGTCCGATCAAAAACTGTTCCTAGATCATCCTACGTAAATAAAAATGTTCTAGACATATTTCAAAAATATTTTCTTGGCGGACATACAGAGATATTAACAAAATATTATAGAATATTGTAAATGTTCTTGAAATGTTCTTCGAATATTGTGTACTCATAGGGATATCCTATATCCTATTCTGTATCCGAAATATCCTATGCCCTATCCTGAAACTCTAGATTCCTACCTAAGGGGGAGGGGATTCTTATATCCAGAGCGAATGTAATAGGGAAATTAAAATTTCCCTAAAAAAAAAGGAGCACGAAAAGCTCGTTTGAACACGCACGCCGGTGAAATCGATGCATGCGTACCAATTGGAGCAAACAGTGTGCATCTCGCGGACTCTCAAAACTTTCGTTATTTCAGGGCGATGAATCATGTTTGCGTGAATGATAGGTGTTTTTTTATATTAATTTCGTTGTTGTCCGTCGCTGAATCGCGTTGAAAATTGGCCGCCGCTGCCGCGTGATTGCCTCGGCCCAGAAACGATTGTGACCGCGGGAAAGCAAGCGAAGACGGTCAGCGCGACGCGCGCTTGCACAAAACCGGTTATGCTGATCGCATACCGTTTTTCACAGTTTTTCACCGTACCATCACAGTGAGGCTGCTACGTGCTGCATTTCTCGGACCGGCTATTATTTAAATAATAATAAAATTATGCGACTAGGGATACGGCGAAGCCAAGATGGTTGAACATTTGGGGAACCACCAAAGGATGCTTCCACGAAGTTTCAACCATTTTGGTTAACAATTGTTTGTACCTTTTTGATTTTTTTTACAGAATAGAACATTCAAAGATGGTTTTTTGATGGTGGCAATCGATCGGGCGTTGAAAAGTACATAAGTGTGAATTTTTTCAGATTTTTTAGACTTCTTATTCAGCTGGAAAATACATTTTTTTAGTTTTTGGAGGTTATGGTAGATTGTTTTTGAATTTTTTTGGTGTTTCAGAACCCCGGCATGTGGGTACTCTAATGAGAGCTCTTAGTTTCTTCTAAACGATGTCAATATTAGTTTGTCTTTTTATTCAATCGTTTCTACGAAATTCTGAAAAAAAATTGTCTCAACGTAGTAACTAACGTTTTCGTTAGGATGAATGTTGAAAAATAATATCTGATTTGAAAATTTGTTTCGTTGTAAACAAGGAAAAATATGAATCCATAAATGCATGAGACGCGCGCAAAACAAAACTGCAATAATGTAATAATATGTGATGCGACAGTATGACAAATTTTTACACGTGTATGATGACAATATGAATTCATTTGAAAAGTATTTCTAGAAATATTTTTCAAAGAGATTTTAACTATGATCGCAAGTCTCTTATATGATATCATAAGACAATATCCATTAACGAAACAATAACAGAGGCAGTTGGGGGGGGTAAATCAAACAACACAGAAATCGGTTACCCGATTTCAATAAAAACAATTTTTTTCAGTCTCAATTATCCCAATCTTAAATCTCAATTTTATAGAATAATTTTGTATAAACTAATATTCAAGTTGGTCAACTATGAATAAAAAAAATTAATCAACATGTTTGAATTGTTTACAGGTGGGGGTAAGAAAAAGAAAAAGAAGAAGACGTGAGAATGTTGAAAAGCTGTGGAAGCGGAGGATCGCGATGCGCTCGTCGCGCCCTCATGCTGGTGTTTGCTTGGGGCCTGTTGATGATCGCGGCGGTGCACCTGCGCAATGCGGAGGTGTTGAGCAGAGCGATGCCCTCTATCGGGGGGTCGGAGGACCAGCCGAAAGAGCAGCCGATACCTCAACTCGGATTCTCGCGGTTTCTGCTGCAACGACAGGAAGGAGGAAGCACCAGTAGGAGCCCTCTAGTGGAGCCGCGGATAGATCGGTCGCCGGCGAAGAGCGAGGCCGAGGTGATCCAGGAGATCGAACAGAACCTCCCGAGTCTTCCGATAGCTCACTGGAATAAAAACAGCAAGCTCAGCCAGCCGCCGAAGAGCGGCAGCGGTTGCGCGATCAAGTACCCAAACGTCTTTGACATCGAGTACAACAATTATTATTGGCAGACACTTGTTTCGAGCAACGGCACGTTCCAGCTGTTCGGGGCGTTCTACGACATCAGAAAGCTTTCGCGAATAGGACCAGCGGTGAGGATAGTCGGCATGATCAACAGAATAGAGCCGGTGGTCAAGACCTTCTGTCAGATCTGGTTCGATGGCGACAGTCAGCCCGCGGTGGTCGACGTCCTCGAGTACAAGTACATCTGGTACTCAAAGTGGGGCAACCACAAGACTGGCATCTACCAGCCCTACCTCATTGCCTGCAAGATACCCCAGTCGCACTGGAAGAAAGGCCCGCCGGTTTCGGTGTCCCTCGTTGAGAAGATCTGCGATACCGCTACCAACAACCTCAGGGTCATTTACAATAAGCCACCTAAAAAGAAGGAATTTGCCGTTTGCGTCAAGGGCTTGGACTTTCTACACGAGGATCTTTCCGTTAGACTTGTCGAGTGGATCGAACTTATTGGTCAGTTACTGTTGATTTAATCAGAAAAGTATGAACAGTTTGTTTAAGAGACGATGCCAGTACGTTGCATTGACCTATTTCAAATTGCAATTGAAGATAAAAAGATAAAAAGATAAAAATATTATCAATGATCAACATGAAAACTCGTTTATTGAACATTCAATCTTAAAATAATATAAAATCTGTGGCTGCAAGGAATAACCAGTTAAGTGGTATAAAATTTACATACACATTTAACTGGTTTATATATGTAATATAATATATCTGTGGTGAATTGCAATAACTAGTTAACGTCATAGGGATTACATATATACTTAAAAATATTGATTAAAAAAAATTTTTTTTCACAGAGAATTGAACCCCAGCCCTTATAATTTGAATTATTTCCATTACAACCACTGAGCCAGTGTGAACATCGGAGATCATTTTTTAATATCAAAAACAGTCATCTCTAACATTATATTTAATTTACAGCATTATTAATTTTGAATGAATATTTTTGAAATTCAATTAAATCTGATACAAATTTGAAAAATAAATGAAATTCACTCTGATTTGCAGGTCTCCTCGGCGCTGACAAGATCTTCTTCTACGAATTGCAGGTGCACCCGAACGTGACGAAGGTGCTGAAGTATTACGAAAAATTGGACAAGGTGCACGTGACCCCGTTGACACTGCCGGGAGGTCAGCCGAACGTGCGCGCCCTTCAGCACATGTATCTGTCCAAGAAGACTAATCATAAGAGACAAAACGAACTGATACCGTACAACGACTGTCTGTACAAGCACATGTACGAGTATGATTACATCGCGTTGCTCGACGTTGATGAGGTCATCATGCCTGTGCAGGATCACACGTGGCAGGAGCTCATGAAAAAGCGCGTCTTACCGAAAGCGTTTAAAATCAAAAATGAAACGCGCGCCTCCTACAATGTTCGCAATGTTTATTTTTTGGATGACCTTCTGCATGACGCTTTCAAGGACACACCTCAGTTCGTATTCAATTTGTTGAACAATCATTGTTTACAGTTGAACATAGATGAACCAACGAGATTAACAAGAATTTATGTTTTTTGTTTTAGGTATATGCACATGTTGCAACACGTGTACCGTTCAAAGAACTTCACCAAGCCCAATCAATATATCAAGTGTTTTCACAATACGGAAAGGGTCGTGACCCTCCACAATCATTTCCCTCTGGCCTGTCTAGGCGCTGGTTGTACAAGCTACCCCATCGAAACGGAAGATGCACAATTGCAGCACTACCGGGCAGATTGTGTCAAGTCGCTGAAAAAAACGTGCGAAGAGTTTCGAGAGAACCGTGTGCTCGACACGACGATCTGGCGATACAAGGAGCAGCTCATCGACCGAGTAACCAACACTTTGAGGGTCCTCGGATTTTTCGATCCGAGCTAGTCCACTAACTCAAGGCCACGTAATTGTCAATTCACCTTGCTCACTCTGTGTTGCCGACGGTTTCAATTTCAATTTCATGTTTTGCATCTTGTGACGATTCGAAAATGTTTTTGCGCGCTCATTGATTTGCACAGTCGGTAATACAGAGGCGAACAACTTTGAAATTGTGTCCAAGTTTGAATGACTCGAAATGTGATAATTTAAATTCTTTTTTTTTCTTTTTAATTTTTGCCAAAAAAAAATGAAAAATGATTTTTATACACTTCAAATTTTATCCATAGATAGAAATATATAATTTTTGTACTTTTTTATAATGAGAGACTTCGTGAAACGGGTTTGAAAATGTTCTTGACAAGTTCAAATTTGTTCGCATAGGTTATTGAGGTTGATACAAATTGTATTATTGACGGCGTTTCAAACGCAGGTGCTTGAAAAATCGTGTACAAGATAAATGGGACTTGTTGTAACAACATGCTGCAGATGGCGTCGTTGCAAATATAAGATGGCAAAGCTAACCTATCTTTGAGGTTAAGTCAGATTCGATTTTTTCTTTTTTTACAAATTTTTATCAATTGTTGAATCTTATTAGTTTTTTTATACCATAAACAACATACATTTCAACGTTTTCGTTATGTTATCTGAATAATAGTAAAAGTGGGTTTAGTTCAGCCATTTGCTACTACGCGACGCCACCGTAAGTTTTCAATTCAAGTCAACATTTATTTTCGTGTTTTGTTCGAATAAAAATGTCAAATAGCGTGAGAAAATGATGAGAAAATGTTTCTCAGTTGTTGCGACTCAATTGTATATAAGCATATCAAAGATGAAACTAACGTTTTGTCCGTATACTATATATCTAACGATTTATGAACATATCTTGTCTCAAAGTGCGAATTGCCTTGCTCTGCGTGCAGCAGGAATGTCTATTCAAGTTACATTATTGATGACAATGTATGTAAATTGCGACGAGTGCCGTATAAGATGCACCTATTTGAAACCCACACCATGTATGTAAAGACGAAGTTTTATCCATTTCCGGTCATTGTAACTCTATACCGATTGTAAAATTTTGTGCACAAAACAAAGACAGAGCTACTATTTTATCGTTTTGCCATTGCTGTCTGACACAGGTACAGAGTTACAGCGACCCGATTGTTACGTAGACTTGTGTAATCATTTACACCGCCCTTGCATGGTTTTTTTCTGAAAGCCCTCAAAGATACTGAGGAACCTACAATCAATCATGCACGTTTTGCTCAATTCCTTAATTTCGCGCATTCTCAGTGCTCCTATCAGAGAATGGCGTCGCTTGTTATTTTCCTCCTCTTTTCAGATTGTCCTGTTTTTTACATTAATAAATGTATTATGGTCAACAATTCCTAATCAGTTTAAGACCAACTTGCATCGTTGAAAAGTGAGATGTGGATACTTTATTTAAAAAAAAGAACTCTTTTTTTTTTCTTTCCCCCTTTTTTTTTGTTTTTTGGCTGTGTGAAAAATTGCGTCTGAAGAGCGACTGTGTGTTGATATATTTTATGTAATGAATTTTTGTAAGATTGTAATATCAATCGCGCATGGTGAGCCTTGATCGCCTTCGACGTCTTCGTCCAGGGTGCCGCGCGATTTCAGAGGTTTACGAAGAATGCGATTCACGTTGCACCATGACGAAACTGTAAACAAGATCTAAAAATGTGAATTCACCGTCGATATACAGTCGAAGAAACTTGTAGCTTTTTAAGCAAGTCATATTTATACACTCTATGATAATAAAACTATTGATAACGACGGGAAATTATATTATCCATGAGATAATGCGTTTGTACAGTTCGAACTCGAGTTTATGAGTCAATCAATAAATTGTAGTATTTATATTGCGTCCAGTCATTTATCTCTCCCTCTTACCAATTTTTCAATTCAAATGAAACCAAGCTTCCATTTTAAACGACAGCATGATAGTTTGTACAAATATATAAAATCAAATTCTCTAGAATCCCCTAGACCAAGTAGCGCCACCTGGTGTAAATTATTCAACTCACTGTAGCAGACAGTTTGTCAAGAGATAAATACCTCAGAAACGTGTTTTTAAAAATTGCACCGTACAGTTAAAAGTTTAAATGTTGAGTTCAGATGGATAATAATTTTGCCACAAGAAGATGTGAAATCCGGTGAATATAAAGAATTTCAGACATCGATTACAATGAACTGTCACTCGAGGGAAAACACTTGTAAACAAACTTATAACCTGACTTCAAACTGTACTCTGCATCATTGACAATTAGTTTATAATTTTCAGAATCAATGGCACTGTTAAGGAAAACTGCACTAGCTTTAAGGTACAACATCTCATGGAACCATCGACTGAAGTCATTCCCATGGGTTCAGAGGTCATACTCAGATCGGTACACCCTGCTCAGGTCCAAGCTGGATAGCCGGGTTGAGAAGTTACAAAAAGATCTCATCTACAGCGACTACATTGAACAGAAGCAACACAGACTGTCGTTCAAAGACATGGCCAAGTTAGAGGAACGTCTGAGAACTGCCAGACAGAGGGAAAAGTTGGAGGACCAGTTGACGCCCTCGGTGAGTGTGGCGTTGAAATATTTAAACGTCGCACAAGTCGCTGGAACAGCTACAAAAGAAACAGCAAAAGTCTCAGACGAACAGCAGACAAAGGACGAAGAAAGTCTGCCGATCTACATGCCCTATGCAGCCGAAGACAAAGTGGAGCTGCGAGAAGATGTTGAAAAACATTGTACCGAGTTTGAGGACGAGAACACGACCGAGGATAAGAACGTGATTGACCCAGAGAGTCAGCAGAAATACGACGATTATCTGGAGCGAAACAGTCGGGAGGACTACACCAGGTGGCGGGACGATATGAGGACAGTTCCTGACGATTGGATGAAGGACTATCTGGCGTTCGACGAGACGAAGCTGCAGGACACCAGCCAGGATCCCTGGCTAATGAAGTACGGCACTTCCGAGCCGAACTCGAAGGTCAGCTCTGTTCCTTGCGGCGGCTGTGGTGCCCTCTTGCACTGCAAGGACCCGGCGATTCCGGGTTACCTCCCTTCGGAGTTGTTTATTTACGACAGGAAGGAAGAGCTCCGGTCGATGGTCTGTCAGCGGTGTCACTTTATGAAACACTACAACGTGGCTTTGGATGTGAAGGTGTCGGACGACGATTACCCAAAGCTGCTGGCCAAGATCAAGACCGACCGAGTCAAGCTCGTGATCTTGACTGTAGATCTTACCGATTTTCCTTGCAGCATCTGGCCGAACCTGCAGGACATCATTGGGGACGAAGTACCCATCTATGTCGTTGGGAACAAGGTCGACCTGCTGCCCCAGGACCGTAAGAACTTCTTCAAGACTGTCAAGTCGAGACTGTTGGAAGCAGTTGTGAAATCGGGAATTAACGAGGCGAATGTTATTGACGTGGGATTGATCTCTGCAAAGACGCATTTTGGAATCGAAGAGATGATCGACGACATTTTTCATTTTAAACGAAAAGGTATTTTGATAAACAGATAGATAACTCTGTTTAAGAAATGTTGTTAAGGTGATGTATAAAATCTGTTGCCACGGAGTTAGAGACTTAGTTAATAAAAACTGCAGCAATCATGGTATTTTAAAAAACTGAGAAAAGCGCGATTCTGGAATAATGGGAGAATATTTAGCACAATTTGATACAATTTTTGGATAAAGCATGTAAACCAACAATGGGACTTATTGCTAAACTTCAAATTTGTTGTATTGGAATGACTAAAATGAAAACAAAATTATTTGATTGTTGTTTTGTATTAAACAAATCTGTAATGTCGGTAACTCTCAGTTCCACATTTCGTTAAGTTATTGTTGAAGGATATTTTCAAGTTTCCAAATTTCAGGAAACATCTACATCGTGGGCTGCACAAATGTTGGCAAGTCCTCCCTGTTTAATGCCCTGCTGCAGTCAGATTTGTGTAGCATCACCGCGACAGACCTGATTCAACGTGCCACGGTAGCTCCATGGCCAGGTACAACTCTCAACCTGCTGAAATTCCCAGTTACCAGGCCAGCGTTCTGGAGAACTTCGCTCAGAACGAAACGACTCCTTGAGGAAAGGGAGGAGAGGTATTTGGAACGAAAACACCTCGAGGAACAGTACAAGGATACAAGAAAGATTGAGTTTGCGACTTTGCAGAGTAATTTTGTTCTCATATATTTATAAATATGAAAGAAACTTGACTTAACAATGTGAACAATTGTGCAATGATGTTTATATTTTTGTTTTATTTGTAGGTCGTATCGGTACAACTTTTAAATCACCATTATCCGCGGTGAAAAGCAATAAAATAGTGGACTTGTTTCACATGGACAAAGTTGGAGACAAAAAGGCCGAAGCAAAGCTCACAGGTTTGAACGAACAAACGTACTCCAAATCGTCTTGGTGCATCGACACCCCGGGGACTATCCAGCCCGAGCAAATTCTAAGTCTGCTCACCACCGAGGAACTTCTGCTAACGATTCCAAACAAAATAATATCGCCTCGCTCTTTCATCGTTCATAACAACCAAACAATGTTCCTCGCTGGGATAGGTCGGATTGACTTTTTCGACATCGAAGGAATTCTTAGGTTTTATATCCCTCCTGTTTTTGCTCTCATTATTTCAATCTTGGATATTTTTATTTGAGATTAACTTTTCTTTTCTTTCCTTGCTTTAGAATAACTGTGTTCGCCAGTGACAAACTACCAGTAACAATCTGTGAGACTGAGAAGGCGGACTTTTTGTATGAAAAATTACTCCGAACGGAGGCGTTTGCAGTTCCAGTTCCTGCCGAAGACAGACTCAAGATCTGGCCAAAATTGGGGTGCAAGGAATTCACAGTTACAGGGATTGATAAAGCGACGTCTGTCGGTGACGTTGTTTTATCAAGCGCGGGTAACGTTTTTTTTTTTGAATTTAAATTATTGCTTACAAATATATATAATCTTAAAATTGAATGAATTAAATATGAAAAATTTATTTTGGCAGGTTGGGTCGCGCTGACTCCGTACGAAGACAAACGCGTTTCTGTACGAGCATGGACACCCGAAGCACGAGGTATTCATTTTCGACAACCTGCACTTCTGGAAAAGTGTATCTCTCTTCGTGGACCACGTATTCAAAGAACACCTGCCTATAAACGTACAAAAATTGTTTTTGCAACTGATTAAAAAAAAAAAAAAAAATTCAACAAAACAAAAAGAAACAGCAAGACAACCGAGTACAAAAAAAAGTGTGTGTACATATTTTCTGTTAAAACATGTTTTAATAATGCAAATAAAAAAGCGACGTTTGACGAAACATTTATTTTCATTCATCCGTCATGACGCCAACACTTTCGAATTAACATACAACTTTATACGTCAACTTGTTCGTTCACCATGCGTGAGTCATGCCCATACTAGCGATCGATCAATGACTATGACTAATTTGAGAAAATCCATTTGTCACACACATTGTTTACATTTTATTCACGTCCGAATAACTTAATCGAATTGTGAAACTTGTTTAACAGACAACACATGCTTCAATTATTCCAAATCTTTTCTTTTCTCATACAAAATTTAATCTGTCAGTTACTTTTACATTGATAAATCTGTTCTTTTTTTTTTCATTCTTTTAATTTTATAAAAAAAAACTGTTGATTAGGTGGGCGCGCAAAGGGAGCTCGCAAACGCCATCTGGAGGACAAAGTGATGATCAGCTTGTACGTCGGCGGTCGTCCAAAATTAGTAAATAAAGATGGTGGCAAGCGCGGAGGTGCGTGTGTGATGTCGTCCCCGACGCCACAGAAATGTTTAGCAAAATGAGGCGGAAACGCAGTGATTCGACGAGGCGAGCACGCGACCCAGGACACGTCGATCTTACAAAATCGGCGCAATAGTTTGTCGCGTGATAACCAAAACAAAATAAAAAATTATAAACGAGTGCGCGCTCTCTCCACCGGGGGGAGGAAAGGGCGCGAGCCGAAAGCTCAGCCAGGTTGATAAATTTGGCAAAACGCAATTGAAGGAGGAAAAAGAAAAAAAAAAGTGACGTTACAAACGAATCTAAAAACTTGACAAACATTTCATCCCAACAATCGTTGCGATAGAAAAGGTAAGACTGAAAAAGACTATTTATAGACTCAATTGAGCTGTCGCCTTTTTTTTACATTTCTTTTTTTGAATTGCCGGATGTTTCTTTTAGCTGAAACTATTCTTCGGTTGAAAGCAGGAGCTGGATTTGTTTGGATTTTGAATTTTGGTCTCTTTTTGGGTACTGAGATATTTTGTTGTCCAAATTTGATTTTTGTTTGATTGTGCAGGGCGCGGTAAAAGGAACGACTTTTGCTCAAGGCTTCGTCCAAATAATCGACACTATTGAGATCGCACTCATCGAAATATCAACGAGCTATTTTTGTCCCCGGAAACCTACATACCGACGATCTTCTTTGAGTCTCGCTGTACACTTTTGCTCGCGTGGCTGCATTGACAGTGTAACTGGACACGCTCTTTTTTTTCCACACAACCAATCAGCTGAAATTTTAATAAAAAAAAAAAAAAAAAAAGTTGACACCATATAACTGCAAGCAATTATGAGCCCTCTCGGGGGACATTTTGAAAGATAATTGTTTAAAACGAATTTATATTTTGTTGACAAGATTTAGGGAAATTTTAATTTCTCTTTTAAAAAAAAAACGTCAAAAACCAGTACCTACGATCAGATAAATTTGTTTACAATTGGTTTTTGGTTAAATGAATAAATCAAGATAATTTATTTTTAAACAAATGAAGACAACTGATTGATCGCGTTGGTCGACGAAAATTCGAGAATAGAAGTTTGTATTTTTGTATTGAAGAAAAAAAAATGGAGGAAAAAAAGGAAAAACGTCAGATTGAAAACGGCCACAGTCGATTGGTTTTGAGTGTACCCGCTGTACGTTATATTTATAAACAACACGCAAAGGTTTCTAAGGAAAGATATTTTCCAGATGAAACGAACTGCGCCGTTTTCCATTAGAGCCGCCGGGGGCGCTTAGAATCTTTCATAAATTTGAAACGTGACGTGAATCACACGCGTTTCATTTGAAAATAAACGAATGAGACGAAAACGGAAATAAACGTGGCTTGGATTGAGATATACACCTGAAATGACAAACAGATTGACAATGCCAGCTGACGGATGAAGACAAAAAGACAATTTCGTTTGTTCTTTTTTTTTTTTTTTTTTTTTTTTTTTTTTTTTTTTTTTTTTTTTTTTTTTTTTTTTTTTTTTTTTTTTTTTTTTTTTTTTTTTTTTTTTTTGTATTTTTAGGCGACCTAAAACATTTTCCTTCAAAAATTGTCCCAATCGTCTAGACACAAGTTGCACGATTCGAGTCTAGAATTCTTAACTGAAGCACAATACCCGGCGTAAATCTGGCATTAGAGTGCAAGTCAAGGTTAGTGTCGCTTTGCCTTGAGAACAAAATATCGTTCAAAAGTTGCAAGATCCAACGAAAACATGAACCTCTCGTTTTGTTTTCTGGTTTCAATGTCGATTGAAAACCAAACTAACACTTTTGTTTTGAAAAAAAAAAAAAAAACAAAAACAAAAAAAAAACAAAACAAAACGTCAACAAACAATCACAGACATAAACAAAACAAATGTCAGTGTCGTGATTTGGTTCTGTTTACTTTGACTTTGATAGAAAACAAAAAATAAACAAAACTTTTTTGTTTTGTTTTGATTGTTTGTTGTTTTTTTTTATTTGAAAAAAGATGGTTGACATTTAGTTTGAAATGGCACTATTGTTTGAATGGGAATGACTGTTTTTGTTCGTTGCAACATATTCGAGCGTGAAAAGTTTTGGGCCAAAGAGATAGTTTGGTGGTCGAAGACGCGGCGCCTGAAGAATCAGTCGCGCCCGAAATAAACTCTCTCGTATCCTCCGTGTTGCCGCGTATCATCTTCCTTAGCGACGACAGGGGCGTGTCGTGCAGCAACAAGTTTATTTACATTTCAAAAAAAAAAAAAAAAAAAAAAATTGTTCATATTATTCTCCAGCAGTTTCGGTTGCGATACAGTTGTTAATTTAACTTTTGCAGAATTCAAAATGGTGGTCGGCGAAGCGAGCACGAGAAATATCATCGGGGGGATGGAGAGTACAGGAGGAGTGAGACTCCATAATCACAAAAGAAAATTGAAACAGAGGTGAGCAGGAGAGACAATTTTTGTGTGTATCAATAACTTGTTTGGACTTTTAATTTGATTTCCACTTGTTTTCAGATTTGATATAATAAAAAAGTTAGGTCAAGGGACTTATGGAAAAGTGCAATTAGGAATCAACAAGGAAACCGGTCAGGAAGTTGCGATCAAAACGATCAAAAAATGTAAAATTGAGACGGAGGCTGACCTTATCAGGATAAGGCGGGAAATTCAAATAATGTCGAGTGTTCAACACCCGAATATCATTCATATTTATGAAGGTACAATTGTTATTGGTTCTTTTATTTAAAATTTATTATCATTTCTTGTTTGTTTCAATTTTAACGAAATATTCTGTATCTTCTTTTAGTTTTTGAAAACAAGGAAAAAATCGTGCTGGTGATGGAGTACGCCGCGGGTGGCGACCTTTTCGATTACATCTTGAAGAGGGGCGTCCTAGCGGAACATGAGGCACGACTTTTGTTCCGGCAAATTGCAATGGCCGTGTACTACTGTCACAAGCACCAGATCTGCCACCGCGACCTCAAGCTCGAGAACATCCTCCTCGACCAGAACTGCAAC
Source organism: Trissolcus brochymenae (assembly GCA_030523145.1). Taxonomy (NCBI): domain Eukaryota; kingdom Metazoa; phylum Arthropoda; class Insecta; order Hymenoptera; family Scelionidae; genus Trissolcus; species Trissolcus brochymenae. The sequence continues at coordinate 111,156 of JAQQRF010000508.1, forward strand.
GCGAAGATCGCCGACTTCGGCTTGTCCAACATCTTCGACGAGCGCCGACTGCTCAAAACATTTTGCGGCAGTCCGCTGTACGCAAGTCCTGAGATCGTCCGAGGAATCCCCTACTGCGGACCGGAGGTCGACTGCTGGTGCCTCGGGGTACTTTTGTACGCCCTCGTCTACAGTGCCATGCCGTTCGACGGCTCGAATTTTAAACGTCTGGTCAAACAGATCACACAGCCAGACTACTATGAGGATGAAAAAAACAAGTCTCGTACGTTGAGTCTGTTTTGTAAAGATGAGGACAAAGATTGTGTATATCTTAATGAATTGTTGGTTGTAATTTTTAGGTGCGTCGGGTTTGATCAAACAACTGTTGAACATCTCGCCGAGTGATCGAGCTGACATCAAACGCGTCTGCTCGCACTGGTGGGTGAACGAGGGGTTCGAGGACAATTGTCTTAACATGGCGGAGAATCTGGCTTGCCAGACGCCAATTCGTCTGGATCTGCTGCTGGCTCTGGTGCCCGAGTCGGCGGCAAGTCCGGACAACTTAGTGGTAGAGGATGAGCAACAACCGCCGCACGTGGAAGAAGCGGCGACTGCTGCGAAATCTCAGGAAAGCTCTGTTGTGCCAACGAGGTGTCACTCGGAGGGTAGTCTCATGGAGATCGACGTGCCGGTGGAGATCAACAACGAGGAGCAATCGCCCGTCGGCAGATGGAAGAAACGAAAGGAGTCCGCGGAGCCCGAGCCTGAGTACATGGTGTACTCGCCCACGGAGGAAAATCCGCCGCAGCTTCAACCGTCCAAAAGTCTCGCGGTTGTTGACAAGCCGGTCGCAGAGCCGGAGCAACCTAACGCGGCGACAGTGGCGCCGCCTGAGGAGTCGAACAAAGTGCCAAAGCAAACGGTCAGCGAGCCGAAAGTCTCGGAGGTGAAGGACGACGAGGATGTGGGACCCAAGAAGGAGCAGAGGAACACAGAGAGGCGACGCTCAAAGATCTTCGAGACGGCGGAAAAGTTCCAGACCCGCGAACCAACAACCGTCCCGGACGCGGAGAAGAAGAAGATTTTCATTCCAGGAGTGAACGTGGGGGGCGCGAAACGCGCGTTCGAGCGCAAGGCGAGTCTCACGTCGCCGGTGGCGGCGCTGCCCAACTCACCGCTCAGTCCGGAGCCGCCGCCATCGAGGGTCATCATCGACGTTGGACCGACAACAGAAAAAACGAGCGAAGAGCCGGAAGGCACCGCGCGAGAGGACGATAAGAAGCGCGCCGCAACTGTTATAACAGGCGCCCTCGCACGGAGCCCACCGACGACGCCCGAATCCAACCAGCTTGGACTGAAGATACAACTTGGGCCTAATGACGTTCGAAATGCGACCGTCTCGGTTTCAACGCCCGTCGATAACAAATACCCCTTTGAGAACAAACCGCAACTTGAAGCTCAAGCTGTAAGTTGATGTTACAAACTGTATCAACTACTGTGGTTCGGATATAGTTACAAACGCACCCTCTGTGATTGATTGTTTCTAGGTTAACGGAAGTTAGATAAGTCCCAACCGAGTTTTATGTAAGACCCCCTTTGAAATTTAGAACAACTAATTAAGCCAGTTCACTCTAACATCAAAGTTGTAGATAATCAATCGCCAAACTTGTCGTCCATCCAAGGACGGATCTAGAACACTTCCAGGGAAGGTGCCATCCTCAAGCCCCAGCCTCCAAATTAAAGAATTATTTTAGTTTGTTTCTGTTACTGTGGAAAACAATCAGATTAGAATGTCCCTCATTGTTCCCCCTCTAGATCTGTCCTTGCACCCATCATGCGAGTGTTTATTGAGAACGTTGCTAAATGATCTGATTATCTCTTGTTAAGGTTTCGTCGATCGATCCAGTCAAAGAACCTGCGAAACAAAATAAGATGGAAATAACGCTCAAAAGTGCAACATTGCCACGCCCGCGGAAGACATCACGAGCGGAGATCACGCTTTCCGGATTCAAGGCCCCGGAGACTGCGTTCAAATCCGAGGTCGAGGCCAAAATTGGACACTATCCGCGCAAATTGCGCACACTGAAATCCGAGATTGCTTTCCCGGTGGCGGCGGTGGTGCCGCCGATGAACAGGAGCACCAGCCTTGAAAATCCTCAAGTGTCGTCGTCAGCGAAGGAGAGAATAATCCCCATCCAGGTGAGAGAGGAGAATACACAAATGTATTCAGGTTGCTTGTAGATGAATGTTTTTTAATTATGGTTCTTTTCGACAGATGGAAACAACGGAGAGTCAAAAGAGGCAGTCCGCCCAATCGTTACCGCCCAAACCACCGGTGTCATCATCGTCACAGCGCTCGATGTCGCAACGATCGAGCTCCCTCTCTAGGCAGTCAACAGAATCAGACACAGACAGCGCTCTGGGCTCGACAACCGTCGGTCCGGAACCAATCAGGAAGAGTCCTCGCGAGTACATTATTCCTATTGCTGTAGAGGGTGGAGGCTACGTAACTCCACGTGCGGGCAGTGTCGAGCCAGAGGGCAAGAACTTGTCATCCCGGATGTTTAGCAAACCAAGGAGGATGAGTTCGTTGCTTTCAGACGCGAGCGAGGACGATACACTTTCTGTGCCAAGGTAACATTCAAGAGATTCTGTTTGTTCCCTTTAGTTTGACGTTAACTTTTGAACTGATTGTGTGGCGATTTCAGAGACAACGAGGACTTGTTGCAACGTCACATGCACAGACTGCGCAGCTCGCGACCCTTCCGGCAGATGCCCGAGCATGCAGACAGCCTGTCATCCGGCGAGGACGACGATGACGACGACGGTTTCGAGCTGCTTACAGCGGAGAATTTATTTTCCACGTTACTGTCGCGCGTGCGCAGTCTCACTCAGCGGCTCAACGTAGATGACGCGAAGGGCAGCGGCTTTCCCAACAGTCGGCTGCTCAGTCGCATGGCTTCCAATCCAAAGAGCTTCGGCCTCCATGACCAGCCGCTCTCCAGGTACATTATTTTCTTTCTCCTCTATTACCTCGTGTTCAAGTTGTTCATACATGACGCGCTCTGCTACTTGTGCAAGCCACGCATCCGTTAACACCGTCCACAGTCAATATTCTTGTTGTTTATTTTTTGTGCAAGCTACGAGAGTTACTACGAATCGCAGGCAATGACAACGTGAGTCCCAGTCAACTGATGTTTCCAATCTTTTTTTTTTTCTTTCTTTCTTTGGTTATTCGCTTACCATCCCCCCAACCCTAGAGATAATTAGTTTAAAAACAATCTGCAATTTCAACTTAAACAGTAAACTTATTTTCATCCGCAAAATTTCATTGGTAACAAAATGTAATCGTACAATAATAGCCGCCAGTAATTCTGCGGATACCAACTTGGATACTTATCTTGAACAATTTTACTAATTGGAAACGTTCTCTTTTTCGTTTTCTTTTTTTTTGTAACGTAATAGGAGAATCTCGGAATCGCAGTTCAGACGGTCAATGAGCCGTGAGAGGGACAGCGTGTTCAATAGTCGTGAATTCGGACGTGCAGGCGTCGTACCAAACTCGCGAGAAAGCGTTTTTGAAACGCCCAGCAGCAGTAGCAGCAGCTGCAACAACTCGCCGCGAGGTAAGTAGTCAAAATTGCCTCCCACTGATGGTGGGTGCTGTACTTAAGGTTTCTTCAAGTGAGCTGAATGGTTATCTTTGCGCACGCTCTTACATCTTGACTGATGAAAGAACGTGCAAAGGATGGGAGTACAAGAGTCACTGCAAAATTAGTCGATGTTGTTATGTCACGTAGAATTCCAAGCATGACGTTTTTCTTTTTCTTTTTTTTTCTTGTTGGTTTCGATGAACTTTTAAATGAACGTCGACTTGTTTTTGCTGATTAGCGCACTGGCCGCTGTTGCCGTGTCGCCAGTTGATATATTACTGGCCGACAAATAGACGCGATGAACAACCAATTGGATGGCATTCATTTATGCATCTCCTGTTAGAATGTACCTAAATAGCTGTTGTCGAGTCGTTGATAGACAAAGCACATATTCTATTTCTCTCTCTCTCTCTCTCTCTCTCTCTCTCTCTCTCTCAAATTTTCTTCCTTCCATTTTTAATTATTAACATGTCATGATTTTATTTTACTGCCTTTTTTTACTTCTTCTCTCATCTTATTAATCGCTGCTTTTTTGGTGTACATTTGTTGCTTCTTTTATTTTTATTTTCATTCTTATAATGAACTTATCCATTATGAAATATAAGAGGAGCAAATTTGTTCATTCCATCGTCTTTATTCACCATGCCATTTAGATAAACCAATTCCCCCCGAACAAAAGCATGCTCGATGGAGCTCTAACTCTGTTTCTAATTTTTTAATTTTGTTTTTGTTTTTTTCATTTTTGTTAAACAATTCGATCGTTTCAGTTCTACGATTTGTCCGTGAATTGCTTTGTGCGCCATCTGTGTCTGGCTTTTATTATAAAATGCTAGCAAGATAGTTAAGTGCAATTTAACAAGCAATAGACCATAGCGCCTTTTGGCTGCAATTTGTTTTTTTTTTTCGGGCCAACTTTTCAAGATCATTGTAAAATATAAATAGTTGGTTAGTTCTTGTAATTGAAGTTGTTTAATTGTATTTTACAATTTCACAGAGACGGGTTTACTTTTTGTTCATTTTAGTTCTTAATTTGTTAAGTTTTGAATGAAAAAAAGATTTTTTTCTGTCATTCAATTGAATTTTTTGTTTGAAAAGAAAAAAGAAGTTACACAAATTGCACTTTCCTTGCGTTTCAAATAGAACCTTATCACAAGCCGTAGTAACGTTGAAACACGCAAATTTTGTCATATTCTTTGCCATCAATGTCGAATTATCCCTTTTTCATAATATAATTTTATCACAAAAGCATGGCTACACATGTTTATCACAATTCGTTAATCAAAACGAGGGAAACACAATATTTCTCTTTTTTTTCTTTCTTTTTTTTCAAAAACGTTCATCAGAAAAAATACATCTGAATTCACAAAACTATTCCAAAAGAAAAAATAAAGAAAAAAAAATTAGATTCTGAAATGAAATAGCTTTTTTGACTTACACAGACAAGTCTATCGTCGACTCTACAACTAGTGATTGAAAAGGGGAAAAAATTACCTAATATTGATATTGATAAAAATAATGACACTGTAAAGTACTCCACTAAGTCAGCGACACCTGAACACACCTTTTCTACTACGGTCTTGTAAAATAATATCAAAATTCAAAGACAAAAGTTATAATCCATGCAAATTTTTTTTCCTAATTTTGTCTACCGGTTGTTCCAGCGACCGTGAAAGTGACTCTGCGTAGACGGGCCGACGGTAACCCCCAGTAAACCAAAACTCATTTAGGTACTATAGTTGACTCAAAGCCAAACTCGAAAAAAACTCGCAATGAACGTCCACGGATAATCGACAGAGAGCATAAAAGTAAAACAGACAACGTCAAACAAAAAAGAGAAAAAAAAGCCGCGACATTTGTGTCACATTGAAATCTGACGGTCATTAGGTGGCGCTACCTACAGCGATTCTACGGCGACATTGTTAATTTTTTTTTTCTATAATAATTTATGATGAATTATGACTGTTACAATATAATGATTATACAAGAGAAATAATTATACAATTCATTATTTTACAAGTGTTTTTATTTTGTTAAACGTTGGAAGTTCAGTTCCGACGTAGTTGTTGAGGGACGATGGAATGGAAGAGCAACCGTTTTTTCTTTTCTTTTGTTGTATTTTTTTTTATGTATAACGCAAAGGCCAGACTAACCCCACGAATGAGATTGTAAACATTTGTTGTGTTTTTGAAGAGTTTATCAAATAACATCGTTTTATTATCAGCATGTTATAACGCCATTACATATTTATATACCATTCATCAGATTGTATTGAACATTTGTGTTTCAACAACTGCGGACAGTCGATGGTATCAACGAATTCACGAAGAAAATAAAAAAAAATTTTTAGTTTGTATCCGTGCAAAATCTGACTTCAACATTTTTCACTTCATCAAATTTTACGTGAATCGTTTCATGTTTTCGGCTGTTGATTATTTACTACATCTGTCTGTGTATGTATGTGTGCGCGTGTGTGTATACAATGAAAGAAAAAAAAACATATTTTTCAAAAAAACTGTGTGTGAATAAAAGAGTTTTGATTATTACAACCTTTTTGTTGTATGAAACGTTTGTGTTTCTGTTTCCATCTTTAACGTTGAGAACTGATGTTAACCTGGATTTTGTTATCAAACGAAAAAAAAAAAAAACCGAACCCTGACAAAAAGTGTGACAACGAAAATGCATGTCGTCTCATTGGGATAACAATAATTGTTGCGATAGTACTCGAAAAGAAGAAGCAAAAAAAGAGAAAAAGAAATGGGAGTAAATGAAGAAGATGAAGAATTGTACGAAGCATAAATTTGAAACGAAAAAAAAATGGAGAAGAAATGAAACAGAATTGTGACCGACGCGAGCGTTGTTGACGTTGCAGATAAGCTGACGGAGGAATGCAGAACGGAAGAAGCGATAAAAGAGGCTCAAGAATCGTTAGAGCAGAATTTCACGCCGAGTCTGGCGCGGCGGTTGAGTCGACAGTTTATCGAGCAGACGCGTCAGGCGTTGGCGCGTTCGCCATGCTCGTACCGCGAGCCGGAGTATCTGTACCCGGGCTCGGTGCTGGACCAGCTGGAGAAGAAACGAAGCGCCCTGAAGAGAAACATCCGGCGTGCCAACAGTCTGTTGGATTCGCGCGAGCGCTACATCGTGGACCGAGGGAGTCGCAGGAGCATCAGCCTCTTCGAGGACGGCGACGAGACGAGCTACGAGGACGACAATCTCGTCGGTTCGCTGCCAAAATTGTTCGTCAGTCTGGCGAGAAAGAAACGCGAGCAACCGGACAAGATCCAGGAGGAACCAAACGACGACAGCTTGTCAACGACCACAACCAGAGCGACCATCACAAGTTCGACGAGCAGCTGCGACACGTCGCCCAATAACAGTTGCGCGACGATAACCAGGAGCAACAACTTCGAGAACCGGATGCTGGCTGCTGAGAACCTCATCAAGGAGTCCAAGCTCAAAAATCTGGGTCCCTCCAGTAGCAGGGACAGCGCCCTCTCGGAGCCGAGCAAACCGCGCAGTTTGGCTGCGAGGTCGACTTCCCTCACGAGGGAGCCTCGTTACTCGTTGTCGCCGGAGAGGTCGCTGTTGAGCAAGTTGTTCCGCGGGACCAGCAGGGAGCCGGAAAAGCAGCAGCCGAAAGTAAAGAACCAGAAGAGGATCTCGCGTTTTCTGAGGCCGGACTTCTTCGACACGCCACGGGAGGAGAGCCAGTATGTGAAAGAGCAGGAGGCGCAAAAGGCCGCGGACAATGAGCGGAGGAAAAGCAGGTTCATCGGTAGGAAAAAGGCGCAGGACGTGATACCGCAGAAGGAGCTCAAGAACGAAGCCAACTTGGCTGCTCAGGGATTGGACAATCATAAGGAAGAGAAGCAAGTGGCGCCGAAGTCGGGATTCTTCCAGACGCTGGAGAAGAAACTCGACAAGCTGAGATCGAGCGGCGAGGAGAAGGCGCTGGAGTCTGAGACGACGCAGGCGACCGCAGCGCCACCACCGAACATCCAGCCGTCGCTGTCGAAGAGCAAGATGTCGTCGGTGTTGGAACTGTTTCGCAACGACGAAACGACCAAGAGTCAGAGCAAGACGAAGAAGACTCCGTTGGTTTACAAGGGGTCGCGGTCGGCCGATGGCGGCCTGGCGATCGAAGCGCCACCTTCGGCTACTAGCAAGATCCCTACGAAATTGGCCGGTAAAGCGGTAGCTGCTGGGAGTAAGCAGGTAGTTGACAAGGGCAGCAAGAAGAGTCCTCCACCTGTGGTGAGGACGAGCCCGGAAAGCATAAAAGGTACCAAGTTGCCGAAGAAAAGTCCCGAGAAGACGTTGAAGAAAGATGGCAGCACTGTCAAGGTTGCGGAGGTCAGCAAGTCACCGGAAAAGACTGTTCTGAAGAAGAAGAAGACTCCCGGTTCGCCGGAAGTCAAGGAAAATAAGGAGAAGGAAATGAAGACGAAGGTCCTGGTTAAGAAGAAGGTCGTTAAGCCGGATGGCGAGGAGAAGAAGGAAGACAACGAGGAGGCGACGAAGAAGAAGAAGAAGATTGTTCGCGTTGTTAAGAAGGTCGTGAAGAAATCGGCGGATGAGAAGGCGAACGGAAGTGAGCCGAAGACACTGGCCAGGTCGTCGTCGGGTGTGAAAAAATCGGAACCAACCAACGGGACTGTTAAAATCAAGAGGAAGAGTCCGGAGACGGTGAAAGAGGCCGGGTCTGACGAACAGACGAAGACGACGGCGCCTCAGAAGAAGAACCGAGCCAACTTGAAGCTGGACCTATCCAAAATTCCACAACATTCGTCGTTTAGAAATAATAATAGTCATAGTAATAATAATAATCATCAGAACCATAACGGAAGTATTAAGAAGCAAGTTGTGAAGGCAGACAGTGCTTCGGACGAGAAGATCGAGGCGGCCAGCAAGGCCGCCATTTTGGCCAGTGACGAGGTTGTGGAGGCTGTTGAACGAACGGAAACGGTGCAGCTTGAACAAACCGTTAAAGAGTCGAATCACGTTGATGAGGATCGAGTTCTGTCGGATGCTGCGAGTCCTGATGTTACACTGAGGGAAATGCCACTCGAATCTACGTTAGGTAAAGTCGAACCAGCTGTAAAAGCATTTCTTTTTATTCCAAATTGAACTAGTTTTGTTTACCATACAATCATTTTGGTTGTCATTTGTTTCTTAGTTGGAAAAAAAGATGTAACTAGCGACAGATCAACGGCAGAAGACATGGAGAGCCTGGACTCATGGTCGGTGTGTTCCGCTGATGTCTTCGGTAGTCGTGCCCCCAGCGAGCTACACTCGCCCACCTCGCCCACTTATTCGTTTTATTTACGAGGGGACACTCAGGAGTCTATCATCGACCGCATCAGAAGAAAAAGTTTCTACTCAAGATTCAACGACCGCAAGAAGAAGACGCCTCTGACATCAGCGCCATCTGCCATCAGTATGACCTCAAGTCTCACTCTGCCTCGCAAATTTAGTTTTGGATCTTCCAGGTAACAAGATTTTTGTTTTCTCTTAAGAAAAAGAATACTCTTCTTTTTCTCAAGAGTTCTTGTTGAATCTTCGTCATTTGTTTGTTCTGTCTAAACAGTAAGTTTTTTCTTAGATGCAGTACCGGCGGTGGTTACAGTACAAATAGGCGCAGCAACCCGGAAAAATGTTACAGCCTTTATGGCGAGGAGGACATTCCGATTCGTAAGAAGTCACCAAAGTCGGAAAAGGATCGGTACTCGGATAGTAGCAGCATCTCCTCGTTCTCGGATCACAAAGGCTCAACTGGACCTTCGACTTCGCACGAGCCGCTACTTAGATACCCTAAATCGTCGCGAAAATACTCTTCCCTTGACGACAACTCCCTCCTCTCGTCACGAAACAACTCGACTTTACCCAGAAAGTACAAATACAGCAGCTCCAGTCTCGAGCCCAAAACTGTTAAATACTTCGAGGACCTCCTCGCTCCTACGACTCAAGATCCTTTCAGCAGCTCCAGGTGCTCGCCCATCTCTTCAGAATGTAAAAATGGTTACCATAATGGCAAACAGGAAACGGTCAAAGACGAGCCGAAAAACGAAGACATGACAAGTTTCAGGTAAAGTTAGCATGTGGCTTTAATTGTGAAAACTTGTTCGAATATGTTTCAGCGTGTTTTTTCTTTTTTGTTTCTTTTAGAAACTACGCATCTTCAACGGATTATTTTGATCCTGCCGAACATCGTATCGACTGACAGAGTCAACATCTCATCCTACCAAACATCGTATGCATTTAAACACGACCAGAGAACCAAAGAGTCAAGAAGCCTAAAAAACGATCGTCATTTGTTATAAATAATAAATTGAAAAGTAATAAATTAAAACACCAACTATACAACGATCCAGATCAAATTTTTCTATACAGTCAACACGCGTTAATGAGTTCTTTTTAAGTGCTTAGCTTTTTTATATTGTAAAGAGGAAAAAAAAACTTTCGTGTTAAAGTTTAAGTTATTTGTGTTGCACGGATGTGTTCCTCGGATTGTAATAGCATTATATAAAGTTTCGAAAGAAAAGAAACAAAAAAGGAAAAAATACCAAGTTGGAAGAAAATTTGAAGTTGTTTTCGTTACCACTCTCTTGCATTCCAACTTGTTTGCTGAAAAGTTGATAACGAAAGCAGGTTACTTTTTTTTCCTATTGTAGAATTACGCAGATCATTTTTTATACAGAATTTTATCAAGTGTTTTGAATTCATATTGAATATTGAAAATTAGAAAAAGAAAAGTTGTTAGAGTTTGTTATAGCTCGTCCGTTCTTTTCCCTTGTTCTTCATTTTTGAGATGTTTCTTCAATTCTAATGTCTTAATTCTAGTCAGTATGCAATTTTTATGTGTGATGATTTCTCTCTTTCTCTGTTGAATTACTTTCAAATGAAGCAATTGATTAGGTTTATTATTAATAGACATTTCGCCGGCTTGAATATTTATAGCAATATAAATCGACTATTTGAACGCCTACGATGAAAGTCAACTTTGTAACGCTGATTTTGTATACTCATACATTATTTGTAAGTATCAATCACAAGCGAGAAAAATAATTCAAAGTCAACGAAATACCAATGAAATAAAAAGTATACAAATTAATTAAAAAAAAAACTTTTTGAAAAAAAGTATAACTTTTTCTATCTTCGACATTGATGGCGGAAACTTTTTAATCGCCTAAATGGAATGTAAAGGAAGCTCGGAAGCAATGCTCTGTTGCGTATGAAAAATTGAACTAACATTTTTTTATGATCCATTTGGGATCATTTTTCAACATTTTCTCCCGCAGCAGAGCAACTTTACTGCCTTTCGACGACCAATATAACGTTTTTATGTCTTCCGCCTGTTATGTATGTATGTACGTGTTTTTTTTATTGATACGCATATTTTAAAATAAACTTTCTACAGATAAACGATATTTTATTCTCCAAGCATGTCTTTACCTACATACTAAAACGAAAATAGGTTTTAATTTTAGTTGAAAATGACCGAAATTCACAATGTTACTTATTTTATTTGCGAATAGTAGATACAAAATGAAATTCAAAAACTAAAAGATGTACACGTAAAATCAAATTAAAAGTACTGATGATTAATTCGCACGTACATTAAATGGTTAAAAAAAATGTGATTAATATTTATGAACTCTTATGCGACACTTCCATGGCCTAAAAGAATTGTATTCATTTTAATTATTCAAGTTAATTTTTTGTTATTAATTTCATTTTCTTTTTGAAATGTAAATTCATTTACCAGAACCGCCCTTGGAATGTTGGATTTTCTTTTTGAGCAGCGATCCACGACCTAGTTAAAAACAAAATTGAAAGATTATTCCAGTCATTCTAAAACAGTAATTTCAGTAATTGTAAAACCAATTACCAACTTACCAAGAGGTGGAAAAGAAGTTGTATCGTTTGATAAGGTGAATCCTTTTAAACCTGCATTTGCATACGCTACAAATTGGAAGATAACAGAAATAGTTAAAAATTTATGTCATTTGGAAATTGGAGGAGGAAATCAGAAATTTATATAAATCATTTCAACTCACACTTGACCGAATCAACGTCACTCTGAGCCTGAAACAAACAAAGATCAATGAACTAATGACTAAGAAAAGAAAAACAAAATGATTCATTGGTCATCTCACATTGTATTTTACCTTATTAAAAGAAAATTCGGAGATCTCGCTCTGCGACGAACTGTAATCGCAAACTTTTTCAAACCTTTCGTCTATTGAAGAAATGGATCCTCTCTAAAAAAAATTATTATTTAAATTGAAAATAATGTTTCACAAAATGTACAAACACCATAAAAGAATTTGAATTCGAGCATACTCCAGAAAAAGATGAAACACGTCCAGTTGTGGATCTGCTTCTCTCAGAGATGTTACAAGAGCTGAAACTTTTCGACAAAGCAGTAACGGAGTGCTTTTTAGGTATGGAGAATGGGTAATGAATTCCTTCCTTCATTTTGATGTTCATAGGCTCGCAGCAAAAGTCGCAAAGTGTGTACACCCATCGTTTCACAATCGACATACTGCAGTACGGGGAGGTCCCGTCCATATTTCTGTGAAACTGAAAAACAAAAAATATAAACAGATATTACAATCTGAAACAAATTAAAAACAAAAAAAATCTTACTTCACAATCGATGCCATTAGAAAAGGAGAAAATGTCTTTGATCAAATCATGGTTGGCCAAAATCACGGGGATTGGCGTTTGCTGACAGACAGTTCTTATTTTTGAAAACAAAGTTTCCAATGAATAAACAGGAATGTTGCTCATATTGTCTCCTGGAAAACATAGATCAGAAGCTTTAAAGTAGTTCCATATTTTTATAATACAAATTTATTGAACTATATTTTGTTAAATGAACAAAATTGAATTTAAAAACAAAATAAGAAAAACCTGTAGCATCTCTAACGTAATTGAAGAAACAGTTGACAACATCAGTCGATTTGCTCATAGTGTAAACCGGAGTTTTGATGTAACTTCTGTTTTCATTTCTTTGCAAAAAATTCATCAGATCGTTATAAATGCGACCATAATTGTCCTCCCCTTTTTCGTATCTGAGAGGGATCTGGTGAGTGTTTTTGCTGTGCTCGTTGGCTGTGCGAGTGTAACCCAAGTGAGGACTGAACTTGATGATCCTGTGGAAGATATCTTCGATACCATTCACCAGTGACGCGCGAACCACTGCAAATTCCGCCGGGGCGTACGCGGTGTTGTTCAATTCAACCTCTCGTGCATAAAAATAGTTGACGTGGATAAAGTAAAATACCTTTGTCTTCAGCTCTGCAAACAAAAATACAATGCGTTTTAAATTCAATTTAATTCAATTGGACGAAACAAAAAGTACTGACTTTTATACTGGAAAGCCTCTTCGATGGTTTTATCAATATCCTCGGTCATCTTGAGGATAAATTCTTTTTTTTCTTGCTCCTCAATTTCCAAAAGTTCCACGGATTCTCCGGTTCCAGTTAGTTTGCCTCTTTTATTTGAAGCAAATTTTGCATCTTTGGCCATCTCTGTGTAATATGATTTGTCAACTTTGGACAGCGACTGCAAATAGTTTGTTAAAAATTAAAAAAAAAAACAAACAAAAACGTGGAAGTAACATTAAAAATATTTTAAAAATATTATGAAATATTTTAGGATGTGAAAAAAGTTGTGACTTTGTAGGAACTTTTGAAAAATCCAAAACAAACATGGACATCGTTTGTTTACATTTGTTGTAAACAAATCAAAAAAAGTCAAGTTCAAAACAAAACAAGGAGATGCAGGGATCGTTTAATTTTAGTGATTGAAAGAATTAATTCATTTGAAAATAATGTTTAACAGTGTGAGAAAATTAATTGTTTTTTGAATACAGGATCAAATTACCGTCCATTGTTGGGTACACTTAGGATCAGCCTGGACATCCTTCAATCCGTTAGGGAATGTTTTTCCTTTCCTTTTTTCCTCCGCCATGTAATCCAGCATAAAATAATAGAATGCATTATGGCACTCTTTTTTCGGCATTTTCGAAACAAAACTTTAACCTTTGTTTCTACAGAATTTATTCACTTCTTTTGTTTTGAATACAAGCTTTGAATTTGCAACAATTCAATTTTGAATTAACGTAACTTTTATTTCTATGATGATTAACTGAATCAACAATTTGATTATCAATTTGCAAATCAACTAATCAAGAGGCTAATTTCAACGATCTTATTCGTAGAAAAACTGAAACACGACTGGGCACAAGTTGGTATTTCTGCAGACTCGGAGTCCGATTTCAAATGGAGTAGATGTTTACTTTTTTTTTTCTAGATAAAAACGTGTTTACGTTTGGGTTCAGGAAAAAAATATTCCTCTAAAATTCCAAAGTGAACAATTTGTTACTAATATTAGAATAATAATTTAAACATCAAATAAGAAACAACTAAAATTATTAAATTTGTAAACAAACTTGAAAAAGTTTGAATAAATTTTCAAAAATGAGCAATTACTGATTCAGTAAATTTATTGTAAACAAGAAATTATAATACAATTTTCTTTTTCTGGTTAAAACAAAAATTCTCATCTCTTTCGTTTTTTATTTTTGCCGGCGAGTTTGGGGCCCCTCCTCTTGTTCGCGTAACCTTTGCCAGCAGCCATCTTGTGGTTCCTCTGCATCTCCCATTTGAGCTGTTTGATGTTGCTGCCATCTGCGTTGCTTAGAGTGTTGCTCGCCCCGGATTTGAGCTGCGAGAGACCCTGCTCCTCAAGCATCTCTGCAAACTTTTCCGCCGACATGAACACGTCTTCGCCAGACGGCTTGCCCTTCTTCTTCGGCGCCTCTTCCTCATCAAAGTCGATGTCACTTGCATCATCGTCATCAATCTCATCCAGATTCAGAGAATCATCATCATCATCATCAAAATCTTCATCCGACTGATTTTCATTATCATCAAACTCCGAATCATTTTCATCATCCAAGCCTTCCTCGTCGTCAAAGTCTTCCTCATCCTGAACGTCGCTATAATCTTCTTCGTCATCGTTAGATTTTTTGGCTGAAAAGTTTGAAAGTTAACATTTACGTTATCTCATCGAATTAAAACTAAAACTATTATACGGCCATTCTTTTATTTTTTTAATTGTACCTTTGTTCTTCAACCCTTGAGCATAGTCAGCAGCCACATCAAGGTTGTCTAGATTGTTAAGGTCTTCGATGTCATCGTCGACATTGCCACTCATCCTGTCAAGCATGTCATTAAACTCCTCACTGTTGACACTCTCGTTGTCGTCACTATCTTCGTTCTTCTCAGGCTTGCTTAACCTTTTCATCTTCAAATAATTGTACAGGAACAACTCGTCGACTGGAATTTTCTTCTCGTCCGTGTTCAAGTACGTATCATTCTCAACCGAGAATTTTCTCATCCCTTGTGGGTCGTACACTTGGCTCTTCGCCAAAGGGTCGGCTTTTTTCTTCCGGTCGACTTCTGAGAGCTTCTTCGGGTTCTTGAAAACATATCGATCAAGGAAACGGATGGCTGTCAGATCCTTCAGAGGGTCGCCGGTATAATTTATAGCTTCACCTATGAATGAACAAAGAAAGATGATGAAAAAAGTGTGTCATAAAGTTGACAATGAAAAAAATGACGATTCATTTGGTCTGACCTTTCATAATATTTTTTGCAAACAGTGCTACACTGGGATGAAAATGATTGATCAGAGCATTCATTTCCTGGAACAAGGCATTGTACCCTCCAGCATGAAGGGGGTTCCTACAAAACGGATCGTACAGCTTCATTTTGTACTCTTCCTCTTTGACATCGACGTCAACTTTTGTATCATCAGCATCTGTCACTGCCGTAACGTTTGATAAAATGATATCATCGGCTGTTGAATCGACATGTTCTTTCTTTTTTTTATTTTTCTTCTTCTGCGTTGTCTCGACGTCTTCTGTATTTGCACTTTTAACGGGAGCTTTGTGGATGATCTTACGAAGGTCTTTGCGAGACTGAAACAAAGATCAGATGAATTTAAAACTCATTAACTCGTTTCGTTATTACAAAATCGACAACTGAAAACATTCGAATACCTTAACAATTTGAGATATAACAAGTAGAACAGCACAGGTCATGTTTGGAGGATAGTACAGCGCCACCTGGAGGATTCTTTTGACGAACGCTGCTGCCCGAACAACACTCTTGTCTTGACGAACGGCCCGAAGAAAGAGGTTCAGCAGGACTGCTCGTTTGGTCGCGTTTCCTATTTGAGGGTCCAACAGTTTCTTGTAAAAGGCTGTGTAGAATCGGTCTGAGATCTCCCGGGCTTTGTTGGAAACCTAAAATTCAATGTTCATCTCAATGTCTATCTATCTTACAATTGTACTAAATGTCTTTACTTTGTTTGTTTCTATCTCATGTACCTGAAAGAGCAAATTGAGCGCCATCAAGGAGACATTGAAAGTACCCAAATGGACGACCTTAAAGAGGGCATCCACATGTTGTTTGATCTTTTCGGTATCAACGTTGGCATAATGGTAGGCCCTGTTAACTCCGGTCAAAATAGCAGCCATCATTTTGCTCTTTGGTTCGCCCTTCTTCAGACACGCCTTGAAGAAAGCAAAGTACAAATCAATCAGGGCAGTTGCAATCTCCTCGTCCTCCTTGTCCAGCACGAACTGCGTGAGCAGACAGATGGCATAGTACTGCACCCTCGTGGCCACATTCGATCGGAACAGAAGTTTCTCCAGCTCGTTGAGCACGACGCCCTTCATATTTGGATGCTCGTTCAAAACTTTCTGCAAACAGAACACCGCCTTGGAACAGACTTTTGAGCAGGGATCGCCGACTTTGTTTACAAGGCTGGTCAGCAACTTTTGTTCCTGCTCGGGGTTTCCAATCAGCAGTTCGCAAACAATCCCGACAGCCTTTTCTCGCAGCGTCTCTGCACCGTTCACAACAATCTCGCAGATCGCGTCGATGAAATTGTCGTAATTCAATTTCAGTTGGTCTTCAAAGTACCAGTCTGCGAGCAATTTGTTCTCGTTGTTCTTCTCCACGAGTTTGAGCCTATCGAAATCCTGATCCTCGAAGCGTACAAGTTTGACCTCAGGATGCAGAAGGTCGTTTAGAAAAAGTTCCTTCAGGGAGTGCATCGTGTGCACGCAGTGATCGCTTTTTGAGAGTTTGACTTTTGAGACCAGCCAGTTGATGCGTGAGAGATTGTGTTTCGGACTCTCCTGGATCAGCACTATGCAGGCAGCGACTTTGTCGGACGCCGTGCCTCGGTTCAGAGCGGTTTTTAACCAGGTGTAATCCGACCCACGGGTTCGCGACTGTTTCAGATCGTACGCTGCTGTTTCGCCATTCAGTGCTTTCTCACCTCGAATTTTCAACTCGCAACTCAATTCGCTGCTCTTTTTCCCTTCCGTTTTTGCAACGGACTTCCCAAACGTGTCGTACCATTTTGCTAACTCTCCTTGGTCTTTCCTTTCGTTTTGCTCCATCTGCAAAATAATTATCAGTTGTTATATCTTTTATTTGATCAAACATGAATATAAATAACCTTACATTATTGTTACTTCAATTTATTATTTATTTGTTTATTTTTATTTTCTGCAAGATAGGTCAGACTAGCAGTCCATGTGACAATTTCGAGGTTATCTCAACAAAAAGCAAGTGCAGATGTAAACAAAAACTTGCAACTTGTTTACATTTATATGACAACTTATCAGTTCTTTTGTAAACAAATCAAACTCACCTTCAATTTTGTATCACATACAAAAACTGTACCTTTTTACAACAAAAGTCTCGTTGTTATTTTTGTTTCTCAAGTTAAATCATAACACACCGCTATGGTTGTCACAATAATAAGATGGTGGCGCTACTGTAGTTCTTTTTCCGCGCGACGTCAAATTGTTGCTGGCTGTCAAACAAACATATCTCAGGAATGTGAAGTTGAAGCAAGGAGACAAAATTGATTCGAAGGAAAGCTGGGAAGACTTTATTTTGATAAAATGTCAGCTATCACGATCTCGGCGGTTCGTACAAGAACGAGCATCCTTGACAAGTCGCTGAGTAAAGGCAAGGGTGAGGTTAGTTTGAGCTGTTTTGCTCTGCTGTTCTCCGAGCTGGTGCAGTATTGTCAGAATCGAGTTTACACAATTCCGGAGTTACAGAAAAAGTATTGTCCCAACGACTGTTGAATAATTTTTTTTTTTTTTTTTCAATTTTTGGATTGTGTTCAAAACAAGATTGTTTTTGTTGTTGCAGGCTGTCAGAGATGGGAGCAGAAATTGGTCACCGTATGACAGACCTGATAACAATCCGGGAGAAGAACAGCAAACGTGAGATCAAGTTGTTGAAAATGTTGACGTTCATTCGTGGGGTTTTGTGGAAAAATTTGTTTGGCAAGGAAGCTGACAAATTGGAGCACGCTAATGATGATGAAAGGACGTATTATATTATCGAGAAGGAGTGCTTGGTCAACAAATACATCTCTGTGCCGAAGGACAAAGGCAGCTTGAACTGCGCTTCTTTCGTTGCTGGAATCATCGAAGCTGTTCTTTGCGACTGTGGATTTGTAAGATTTCATTATCCTACTGTTTCATTGTCTACGAATCTCGAAATATGCTTGGTTGTTCTGTTAAAACTAAAAAAACGAACATTTTTTGTTTTCATGTCTTCTCTTTGAATAATGTGATATATCGTGATTCAATTATTGTACATATTACAAAACATATTGCAAAAAGTGTTCAAAATAAATATATTTTTATATTGAATAAATAGTGATGAAAAGGAACGGACATGAAAAATAAAAAGAATTTTTGTTTGATTTTTATGAGATGTAGAGTTTGTTTTGTTTAATCTCAGCATTTTCTTTTTTAGCCTGCTCAAGTGACAGCACATTGGCACAAGGGAACAACTTACATGATCAAATTCGACGAAGCTGTAATCAGCAGAGACAAACAGTTGGAAGATAGATAAATCAGATACCACCTTACTACCTACATCTCAATTTACTCCAAGTGAAACGAAACCAAACCTCATGCTTCAGAAGTTTCATTCGAAGCAAGTGGCAAAGATGTTCTGTCAGTTGTTGAAAGCAAAATGAGCGGTTCAAATAATTTCGATAATTTATTGTAAAGTTGTATCTTTCGACAGATCAATCTGGAACTATTTTAACAAAACTATAAACAATAAAAGCTCTTTTTTCCATTTAAATTAACCGAACTTCTTATCTCTATCGCCGTAAGATACTTGACCCGTTCTATACAAGTGTTCTCTTCCATCCTGGAGACAAAAAATAACAATTAACAATTTATTCATAAATATTTTTAGCGAAAACAAATTAATTGTTTCAACTTACTCGTTGCTTTTTGATTACTTTATAGAAGAAAATCATGGGCAGTACAGTTACACTTATAGCAAACATGAAATTTTTCCAGGAAGGTTTAAAAATATAGTCGTAGCAAAGTTTAGACGTTGACCATCTTTGTAGCGATTCGTCGAACTACAAAATAAAAGGAGTCATGTAAATTGATAGATTAAATATTAGAAAAAAACAATTGTCCAAACAATAAATTACAGCAATAATTTCGACAACATCAATGAAAGAAACTGAAATCTAAAATTTAATTTTTTCAAAACTGGACGTTCATTTTTCAAAATTATTCGTTGTTTTTAAGTTCAGAGGTTGTTGGCCAAACTAACCATCTCGCCCTTGACGTTGGGATTGTAAAGGTAGTTCTGATATCTCTCTCGCATCAGCCTTCTCCTGGCATCTTTCCACTTGATGGCCTCCAGTTGTTTTGGTGAAATATCATACGTCTCACGACCTGCCATTGTCAACCTGCAAAATATTCCCTTGCATTAAAACAGTTACCCTTGGACACTCATCGTAGAATCAAAATAAAAACAAACTTCATCAAGATTATCAATCAAAACCCATAACTGTTTTCTTACTTGCAATTATTCTAACCAACTTGGACCAATTTTTTTAATCCGAGATAAAATAAAAACAGACGACGGGCCAAGAATCCTCTGGTTTTTGGAAGGTAAGGTTAGTTCTTGTTTGCGCATGCGCACCTTCCCGTACAAACTGGCGCGAAAGTTTAACCCTAAAAACAAAAACAGACATCGTTTTACCACCTTATTTACAAACTTGTTTGTTTATTATGAATTTTAATTACAACGTTTGTTGAATGTTTATTTTCTTTTTTCTCAATTTATCAGAAGATGGAGATGTAAACACAACTGAAAGACTCGACGCGCCCTCTGGTTGTCGACGTCGGTACTAGTTGGAAGGGTGGGAAGGAAGAAGAGAGAGACGACAAACACATCCTAGTTGCCCTCTCACATTTCCGTATTCAAAAACGAATTAAAAATAAAGCAACCATTGTTAAGTTGAATTAAACAGTTAATTGTAAAAAAATTAAATTTTAAATTCACAACAATTGTCACGGCGTTTTTGGTCGATGGAAAATTATTGTCGGTGTTGTCTTACGTAGACGGCCACTTGACTCGAGTAGTCCCGGCCAGTTTCATACACACAACATGGCCGGACGTGGTGGATACGAGGATTCGAGGTAAGTTTGTCGGTGAAAAAGCGGCTGCGAGAGCAAAACGTCGCACGAATTGCGTCCGAAATTGCACCCGGAGGCGTTGCAAAAAAAATGATCCCGAGTCACGTTGATTTTCGTCATCATTCTTGTTTTAAGGTTAAGTTCCGCGGGCTCGCGCCTCACCAAGGACGCGTCTGCTTTTTGCGCCTTTTTCTAGAAAAAAGATGTCCCCCCGTTGGTGCGAACGCAACTTGCCGTTCGAACTGACACGTTTGTTTATCCGCGGTCGCACAAAAACAACAACATCTCGTCATCACGAATTTTAGGTTATTCGTCAGGAAGTCGCGCGACAATGAACGACTTTTTTTTATACGCGCGCACGTTGGCTTTCGTATCTTGTTTTGTTTTGATTTTTTTTTTTTTGCTACAATACAATGTAACAAATGTTTTGTCGCTTTTTTTTCCAATGTTGAATTGTTTGAATTCGACAATTTGGATTTTATGAAAATTTTATGCAACATTTTTTTTAAATACTGTTATTTTTGTTTTTATTATAATTTTATAGTTAATTTTAAGTCAAGTTTAATTATTTGAGATGGAAGATAGATTTGTTGATTGCAAACGTGCATGTGTGTGTCAAAAGTTGATGAATCACTGCGATTAAAATTTGTAATTGAAAAATAAAAAAATAAAAGTAATGTTTATTGAACGAAATGAAATGTAATGATATTGTTATTTTTTTTACAGAGATTATTCAGGCGGTGGTTATTATGGTTCAAGAACGACGAGACCATTGCCTGACAAGGAGCCCTTCACAGCTTATGTTGGAAATCTTCCCGATGGCATTGTCCAGGGTGACTTGAATAAGATATTTCCACATTTGAAAGTAAAGAATATCCGTTTGGTCAAGGACAAAGAAACAGATAAGTAAGTCAAAAAAATTAAGAAAATGAAACTCACAAAATTGAAAATTAAAATTATTTTTCAAAGTTGTAACAAAATTAAAAACAAGTTTCGGATTTTAGTTATGAGATTTTTGTGTTCAAATAATGGTTTCTTGATGCTCAAAATGGACTTTTTTAATTGGGTAACAATGTGTTAGAAAATGACTGGGCATTTTGATGTAACAATTAGAAATTTTGTTTTCAGAGTTAGTGCTTAAAGATACCTAATTAGTATAATACAAAGTGTAATTACTGACCAATAACTATTTGATAATTCACGTATTGCATAAAAGTATTAATTGAAGTACAGAAATGAGCAACGATTAATCTTATCATTCAGCTTTTGATTTATTATAAAATATGATAACATCCTGGATTATAATATAAATTTCTCTTTGAAGTCAAAAATGAGTGAAGAATTAAAAATCCATGTCAATTATTTCCACACCTCACATTTCATAGATTGACATAACTTATTCAAATTGATAAAAATGTTAAAGAAAAAAAATGGTTATAAGTGAAACAAATTTTTTACAGATTCAAAGGCTTCAGCTATGTTGAGTTTGAGGACCGCGAAAGTTTACAAGAGGCGTTACAGATGAACGGCGCTATTGAGATCGATAAGAATGTGATAAAAATCGATGTTGCGGAGGGTAAACGTAACGACAGAGGGGGCGGCTTCGACAGAAGGGGTCGCGGGCCTTCCGGAGGTTCTGGATTCGGCCGAAGTCATGACGGCAATCGCGGCGGCATGGACGATTATGGGAACAAATATCCTAGTACGTAAAAATCCTTACATACAACTTTTTCGAAAACAAAATTATATTTGTCTTACAAATGATCAAAAAAATTGGGATAACTAAACATTTATTATTGTAGGAGGTTCAAGCGAAAGAGGAGGTCCCAGACAAGGCGGTTCATTCTCGGACGTGCGAGGAAACCGAGGCAACTATGGACACTTCGATGAGATGGGCGAAGGAAGCAGCAGCGACGGCCGAGGAAGTCGGGACGGCTCAGGACGCGAGTGGAATCATTTTCATGGTGGCGGACGTCCTGCCGCTGGCCCGGCCGGTCCACCCGCATCCGGTGGTGGGTACCGCTACAACCGCCAGCAAGGCTACGGCCCTCCCGACCGAAAACCTGAACCATATATTCAACCTCCCCCTGCAGGTAGATTATTCTTCCTCGGAAGATGCGTCTATGGGGTCTCTTGAACTCTTCAGTTCGGAGCAGTTTGAATTGGAACAGTCGTGGAGAAAAATTGTTGATAATACTCATTCGATATTCATTCTTAAAATTTAAATATCAATTAAACAGAGAGAAACTTGATAGAAATTTCATTTGATAGAAGATACATCATTTCATAATCATATTTAACAATGATTGTATGTCTTGAGATTTAACGTGTGTGTTGTTTTTGTTTTTTTTAGCTGATACCTCTGAGAGAAAGCGCTTGGTTTTACAACCACGCACTAAACAGGATCCGCTCAACACTGTCGCGGAACAAAGGTCGAGTTCGATCTTTGGTTCTGGGAGACCAAGAGAGGAGAAGAATGACGCTCAATAAGCGCCCGATCGTTAATCGATCCAAATACTAAGAAAATAATAATAATAATAAAACAGATAAGAAAAATAACCCATAAGATCAAGAAACCGAGAACCACCAATCAGAAATGGAAAAAAAAATCAACTTCAGCAGACCCGGCCCTTCCCACCTTTGATGACGTCTCGCCGCGCGATTGGTCGGAATGAAATGTGGACAACAATACACAAATGAAAACTAAAAAGATCATACCAAAAAAAGCATCTGATTGATGTAAAAAGCATTGCACGGCGAACGAAATGATTTTGAGGATTGAAAAAAAAAAGGAAACACAAGAAAGAAGTACGGAGATATCGTAGCACGCTCTTCGTCCTCCTTTCGGACCTTTTTTTTTTCTCCGCAACGTTTTATCTCCGCATAATCTGTCCGTCAAGATCGACGACTTGCAAATGGAAAAGAAAAAAAGCAATTGTACATTACGAATTTTTGTTTGTGTTGATGATTTGTCCAGTTTGTAAGTTTCTTTGTCTTTTTATTTGAACTGTTTCAAAGGACGAACCGGGGCAAGTCCGAGCCGCGCTCGCATTTCGCCGACATTACTGTTTATACAGGATTTTGTTCCGTCAAACGTTAATGTACATCATTCAGCACATTATTCAGTTACCGAAAAGAAATGATAAACAGCTGACGTAGCATCTTCGACTCGTAAATCCGTGTAATGTATAATTAACAAACAAAAAAAAAAGAAGAAAGAAAATAATTGCGAACATGAACAGTAAGCCAAGTGTTTTAGTGCGTTTATTATTGTCACGCGCTCCCTTCAATGTGAATATATTCTATTTTAATTTAAAAGAAAAAAAATAACAAATACAACGTCTGTCATACATTCGTACTTTTTGTAACTACCCTCTCGATATTAGTGAGTAATTTTTTTTTGCTTTAGATTTATTTGGCCATAATGTTACGACTATATATAGTTATTTACAATAAACGCTGTCATATAAATGAATCGCAATTTTTCATTTCACAAGAGGGAGGATCAGTTTTAAGACGAAACAATCAAATCAACAACTTGTAACTCTGTGTCTCCCCCCCAGCGCAATTTGTATTTCCTCTTTCAATCAAATTCGATCAAATCAAAATGAATCGTCGCGGTTGCTTTGTTTTGTTCTTCCAACTGCATTCAATGACTTTTTATCAACTTATAATAGATGTAAATAAATGGTACTCTGCTTCTGAAATATGGTTGGCTTTATTTTGTTTAACCGTTAAATGTTCATTTCATTTTCAAAACAAACATCAGTAAGAATGAATTAAACAGTTTTCTTGACAAGTTTAAAAAAATCTGTTTCATTATTATTTGATTTTATGTCTGAAATCTGGCATCTAAAAAGAGTTACTTTTGGTAATTGCCACGCCTCAAACTTCTCCCCCCATCCTCCTCCTACACTTTTGCTATGTTTCGCTCTTCTTTTGTCAGTTGACACTCGTTCAAAGTGTACAACTATTGACTTTTAGGTTATGTCAAAATATTGTTTTCACTCGTTAATTCATTACATGAAGAAAAAACGAGAAGCAAAATTAGTTTCTTCAAGTCGTTGAAGAAACGTCGCTGTTACACGTCCCATTTTCATTTTGTACACTCGGCGTCGGCCGCGCCACCGCTACGACAGTTTTAGTCTGCATTCGTACGCCGCCGCTGCCGTCAACGAAATGTCGAGCGAGAGCGTCAAATCGGTAATTATCGTATTGTCCATTATCTAACCTGTTTTTTATCTGTTCTCAAAACATCACCTCTTGTTTTGCTTTTAATCTCGAACACACCGAGTTCAAAGACTTTTCTGAAGGTCAAACTTGTTTTGACAACGAAAATAAAACTTAGGTTATGATTTAGATTGTGATTTATGATTAGAAAGTACATTACTTAAAAAAAAATAAATAAATAAACAAACAAACAAATCTCCAATTTGAAAAATTAATTGTTGTTTTTGTTTACCATAAATTTTAAACTTTTGCTTTCGTCTCACATCCTTCTTATGAATCATCAAATTTTTGTTGCACTTGTCAGCGATTGTGAAATTAAGACAACAAAAAAATATAATGTTATTGTGAAATTTGCAGTTTTCCAGTCTGGAAACCCCTGGGTACGTGGGTTTTGCTAACCTTCCGAATCAGGTACACAGAAAATCGGTGAAAAAAGGTTTCGAGTTCACGTTGATGGTTGTGGGCGAGTCCGGACTTGGAAAATCAACTCTGGTGAACAGTCTTTTCTTAACCGACCTGTACCCTGAGAGAGTGATTCCAGATGCGATTGGTAAGACGAGACAAGAGCTAACCGAGTGGGCGAGAACTAAAAACGAACATCTTGTTTGCAGAAAAAACAAATCAAACGGTGAGCCTCGAGGCGTCAACTGTGGAAATCGAAGAGAGGGGTGTGAAGCTGCGGCTGACTGTTGTGGATACCCCGGGCTATGGGGACGCGATCGACAATACCGACAGCTTTCGAGCCATTATCGAATACATCGATGATCAATTTGAGAGGTTCCTTAGGGACGAAAGCGGACTCAATCGAAGAAACATCGTTGATAACAGAATACATTGTTGCTTCTATTTCATCTCGCCTCTCGGCCATGGGTAAACATTTGGAATTCTTATTTTTAAAATTGTAAATTTGGTGTTTTTTTGGAAATGCAAACTATTATGTTTCAATAAGGAATGGTAAAGAAATGAATAAATTGATTGTAATGTTGAAGGTTGAAGCCCCTGGATATTGAATTTATGAAACAGCTGCACAACAAAGTTAACATAGTGCCAGTGATTGCAAAAGCCGATGTGCTGACGAAGAAAGAGGTGCTGCATCTGAAGAAACGAGTGATGGAAGAAATTGAGGGCAATGGAATCAAAATTTACCCGCTGCCTGATTGCGATAGCGACGAGGACGAGGATTACAAGGAGCAAGTCAGACAGCTCAAGGAGGCTGTGCCGTTCGCTGTCTGCGGTGCAAATACCCTTTTGGAGACCAAGGGCAAGAAAGTTCGGGGTCGTCTCTATCCTTGGGGCATCGTCGAAGTTGAGAATCCTGAGCACTGCGATTTTATCAAGCTCAGAACTATGCTTATGTAAATTTGAATTACTAGTTAAAAATCAACTTTCAAAAATGAACAAGTTTCTTATACAAAAGATTATATTTTTGTTATCTGTTGTGTCGTTTGTTGTTTAGTTAGTCATTTTTGTATCTCTTATTTTACAGAACACACATGCAAGATCTGCAGGAAGTCACACAGGAAGTTCACTACGAAAATTATCGCAGCGAAAGATTGGCAAAGGGCGCACCAGTTCCGCCTCGTCGGCAAACGTAATTACTGAATCAAGATTAGTGAGTTTGTTTATTTGTTTGAAGTTCATCTAGACTCAATTGGGATTTTTTGAAATTTTAGCATTGTGGAAAATGACAATAAGAACAACGTAGTCTCGGACAAGGATCGTATCCTGCAGGAAAAGGAAGCCGAGTTAAGAAGAATGCAGGAGATGCTTGCAGCGATGCAAGCGCAGATTCAGCAGCAGCAATCGTAACCCTCTGTCTTCGTGAATGTTTAAAAATTGAAAACAAAAATTCTTGCCAGGTGCCGTTACAATTTTATGTTTTATCAGAAATAAAACTCATTTTAACTTGATATAAGAAAGAAATCAAAGAGAAACAATTTTGGCAAGGCACACTTCCTGTTAAAAGACTGCATCTTACGAATTAGTTTATATTTGTAAAAGGCCTGAGACGGAGAGTGCCTTTTTTTAAACAGTGGTCCACAGTTACTACACATTTGAAATTACTACACGTGTTTTTTACTCACACAATTTTCGTGCGAACGATTTTGAACTTCCACATATCTGATAATTCAAGAGATTTTGTATTAAACTTATAAGAATGGCTATTTTTGGACTCGCAAAACAATTTATAAGAAAAAGGTTTGCATTCCTTCCTGGAACTTTCGAACAATTTTACTCATACATAGATTTAAGTCAAGTTTATCATGATAAATCAGTAGAGCAAGACATCGAAAAGATAACGAGCACATGCAAAGAGTAAACGAAAAGACTCAACGTTAGTTTTAAATTTGTACTTATGCATAGTTGTAGTTTAAGATAATTTTTTTAAACAACGCAAGAGTTTGACATTTTAAGTCATTTTTTTTAATAACATGTATTATATCGATGTTTGAATGTACTATTTTTATGATGCAATACAATTTCGTAAGAATTTTGCAATCGAAGTCGTTTTCTTGGAACCCGTTAATGTGAAAGGATTTTTTTTTATAAACCAAATAACTGAGATGATAATTATCATTTTATTAATTCTATCTATGCATATAATAATCTATCGCTGTTGAAAATGCTGCAAATCCCGCTGCTCCAACTATCCCTGCCTTTACTCCAGCTTAAATAAAAAACAATAATACATTTATTAGTTTGCAAAACCTTTTTTCAAATTATTTATCATTTTTTAAATGATAAAATGTTTACCTCGTAATCCTATGAGTCCTCCGGTTAATCCACCAGCATAAGTACCATTTTTCCAATCACTTTTACCGCGATACTAAACGTTTAAAAAAAGATTAGATTGCTGGTACAAAATTTATTTTGTGTGTTTGATAAAATTATATTTACAGATTCAATTGCGCACTCGATGCCCGAGAAGACGAGACCAATGACTGCAAAATTTTTTGCATAACCCAACGTTGTCGTTTTCATTTCAATAAAAATTTCTCTGGCTGTTTGTTGTTTTTCCACTGCTGCAACGTTTGGATTGACACTTGACGAAAACAGACCAATAGCCGCTCCCAAACCATATCCTGAAAAATTATGGCAAATGAAAATTTTCCTTCAGTCAAGAAAAAAATATGAACTTAAAAAAAATTTGTTAACAAAGGTGAATTATCGTTATTGTTGTACCTAAAACACAGCTCATCAAACTTTTGAAAGCACAACTTTCCATCGTGGATTCAATCATCTTTTCCTCTTTCGACTTGATGACAAGCTGTCCCATAACACTGGGAATAAAAACGTTGGTCCTTTTTTTCCATGGATCGACCATAAAATATTTGGCTATCTCGTCTATCTCCTTTTCCGTCACATCTGTACTTTTTGATCCTGTATTCATTTTAATTAATTTTTCATTCCTATAAATACAAAAAAACATACAATATTAATATAAACATTTTCTTAAACTTTATTATTAATACAAACTTTGCAACAAACAATAGTTTAATTAAAGAACATTAAAAAAACAAAAAATTAACAATATCAAATGAATTAATTTTATTTACCTTTTGTGCAGGGAAAAAAAATCACTTTTAGTATTCAAAAGAATAGGTTATCTAACCTACAGTTGCGCACCATAATCAGCTGTAACAGAGTGAAACGTACAACAAATTGTCTACAAGTTGAAAAAAGACACTTTGCACACACAATCTTTGAGGTTAACTTTGGTTCTTACTTTTGTTTTTGATATCTCCTCAACAATCGAAAGTTGTCATTCATCAATTTTAGTACCAAAATTTACAGCGACAATTAAACAAACAACATCTCCACATCAATCAAATAATCAACCTGCACAACGATCACACTTTTTCTATAACAAAAGTGTGATTTTTTGTACAAATTTCATTTTTTTTTCGTTGGTAACACTGATCAGACTGATAAAGAACAAAATAAAGAAAGAAAAAAGCAATTTCTTAAATTCAGGGACAAATGGACAAACGTAAACAAAGACGAATTGTTTACAACAGAATACAAGTTTCGTAATGTTTTCTTTTTTTTATAAATAACAAAACTGATAACAAAAAGGTTATGAAAATATGGATAATGGTTGGCAATGCTGTTGCAGGTTGCGCGCGCATAGCGAATACAAAATGAAACATGGCGGTTTCGGAGTGAAAGAGTGAGTCTGTGGGCACGCGCGTCACAACGAATTTTGTTTTGAAGAAAGTACATTGCAACGATTGTGACTCGCAGAAGTGGTGCAATCTGGTTGATAGCCGACAGGAAGCATGTCCAAGTCGGAGGAAAGCGGGGCGTTTGCCGGCGGCGACGCCGCCGACAACTCGAACGAGTCGTCCGCGGACACGGGCTCGTCGCGAGGCGGCGGTGACTTTGAGACGAAGCTCGAGACGGACCGTAGCAAGCGATTCGAGTATCTTCTCAAGCAGACCGAGATTTTCTCTCACTTCATGACTAACAATCAACGTGACAAAAGTCCTATGAAGGTTAACCATCTGTTGTTTATTTTTTTCTTTCTAACAGTTAATTTGCATTCTAATTTGTGTTGATGTTTTGATAGCCGAAGGCTGGACGACCTCGCAAGCAACCTGTGGAAGCTGCTCCGAAGCTCGATGCAAAGCCGGATCCAGTGGATGCAAAGCCTGATCACAGGCACAGCAAGACTGAACAAGAGGAGGACGAGGAGCTGCTGGCCGAGAGCAGTAGAGATGCAAACTTGGCAGTTATCACTCGGTTCGAATCTTCCCCACACTACATCAAGTCGGGCGAGCTTAGGGATTATCAGATTAGAGGTCTCAACTGGATGATCTCGCTTTATGAAAATGGCATCAATGGAATTCTAGCCGACGAGATGGGTTTAGGTAAATCAATATTGAGATGTCAGAACAAATAAATTAATTGTTCAATTATAAAGACACATTTAATTTAAAGATCTAATTTGTTTCAGTTAGAGTTGAACGGTTTGTTTGTTTTTAGGTAAAACCCTGCAGACGATATCCCTGTTGGGTTACATGAAACACTTTCGCAACATCAACGGGCCGCACATCGTGGTGGTGCCAAAGACCACGCTGGCAAACTGGATGAACGAGTTCAACAAGTGGTGTCCAAGCTTGCGTACGGTATTTTTGATCGGAGATTCTGACACGCGCAACACGTTCATCCGCGAAGTGATGTTGCCCGGCGAGTGGGACGTTTGCGTCACGTCGTACGAGATGGTGCTCAGAGAGAAGTGGGTGTTCAAAAAGTTCAACTGGCGATACATGGTCGTCGACGAGGCCCACCGTCTCAAGAACGAAAAGTCCAAGCTCTCGGAGATCCTTCGCGAGTGCAAGACCGCGAATCGTCTGCTGCTAACCGGTACTCCGCTGCAGAACAATCTGCACGAGCTTTGGTCGCTGTTGAATTTCCTGCTGCCCGACGTGTTCAACAGCTCGGACGACTTCGACAGTTGGTTCAACACCAACAGTTTCCTCGGCGACAATCAGCTGGTCGAGAGGCTGCACGCCGTGCTGCGACCCTTCCTCCTCAGACGACTGAAATCCGAGGTGGAAAAGGGACTGAAGCCGAAGAAGGAGCTCAAGGTTTACATAGGGCTCAGCAAGATGCAGCGAGAATGGTACACCAAGGTGCTGATGAAGGACATTGACATCGTAAACGGTGCGGGCAAGATTGAGAAGATGAGACTGCAGAACATCTTGATGCAGCTGCGCAAATGTTGCAATCACCCGTACCTGTTCGACGGTGCCGAGCCGGGACCGCCGTTCACCACTGACGAACATCTTGTCTACAACTGCGGCAAGATGGTCATCCTTGACAAACTGCTGCCGAGATTGCAGCAACAACAGAGCAGGGTGCTCATCTTCAGTCAGATGACGAGGATGCTTGACATTTTGGAGGACTATTGTTACTGGAGAGGATTTCAGTACTGCAGACTTGACGGCAACACCGCCCACGAGGACAGACAGAGACAGATCAACGAGTACAATGCTCCGGGCAGCGAGAAGTTCATCTTCATGTTGTCAACCAGGGCTGGAGGATTGGGCATCAATCTCGCTACCGCAGACGTTGTTATTATTTATGACTCCGATTGGAACCCGCAGATGGATCTACAGGCCATGGACAGAGCTCACAGAATCGGACAGCAGAAACAAGTTCGAGTGTTCAGGTGATTTATAAATTTTAATAACAAAAGATAAATTAAAAACCAGAGCAAATGAGTAATGCTGGTTGATATTTTTCATTTCGTTGTAGATTCATCACAGAGAACACGGTGGAAGAAAAGATCGTGGAGAGGGCAGAGGTCAAATTGAGATTGGACAAGTTGGTCATTCAGCAGGGACGACTTGTGGATGCGAAGCAGAACGCTCTGAACAAAGACGAGATGCTCAACATCATTCGTCACGGAGCCAACGAGGTGTTCGCTTCGAAAGACAGCGCCATCACCGACGAGGACATTGACACGATCCTTGAGAAGGGCGAGATGAAGACCGCAGAGATGAAACAAAAGCTCGAGACGATGGGCGAGTCCACACTGAGAAACTTCACCGTTGATGCTCAGACCGATTCGGTCTATCAGTTTGAGGGACAGGATTACAGAGAGAAGCAAAAGATGATGGGCATTGGTTAGTTAAGATTGTAACAGTTAAAATTGATATAATTGTAATGTCAGTTTGTAGGTATTGATTTATTGTCGTTTTGAATTGTTTAAGGCAACTGGATCGAGCCTCCGAAACGAGAGCGCAAAGCAAACTACGCGGTTGACGCCTACTTCAGAGAAGCTTTGAGGGTCTCGGAGCCAAAAGCCCCGAAAGCTCCCCGACCTCCGAAACAACCGATTGTACAGGACTTTCAGTTCTTCCCTCCCCGCTTGTTCGAGCTGCTCGATCAGGAGATCTACTATTTCCGTCAGACCGTAGGCTATAAAGTGCCGAAGAATCTTGAGCTCGGCTCGGACGCGACTCGGGTGCAGAAAGAGGAGCAGCGCAAGATCGACGACGCACAACCGCTCACAGATGAGGAGGTGACGGAAAAGGAAAAGCTGCTTACGCAAGGTTTCACCAATTGGACTAAGCGTGACTTTAATCAGTTTATCAAAGCCAATGAGAAGTACGGTCGCGATGACATTGAAAACATCGCGAAGGAAGTCGAAGGCAAGAGCCCTGAGGAGGTAATGGAATACTCTGCGGTGTTTTGGGAACGTTGCCACGAGCTGCAGGATATCGACCGAGTGATGGCACAGATCGAGAGGGGCGAGCTCAAGATTCAGCGAAGGGCTGGCATCAAGAAAGCCCTCGATGCAAAGATGGCACGCTACAGGGCGCCCTTCCACCAGCTCAGAATAGCCTACGGTACCAACAAGGGCAAAAATTATACCGAGGAAGAGGATAGGTTCCTTGTGTGCATGCTCCACAAACTTGGCTTCGAAAAGGAAAACGTTTACGAGGAGCTGAGGGCGACTGTCCGATCGGCGCCACAGTTCAGATTCGACTGGTTCATCAAGTCGCGCACCGCGCTCGAACTTCAGCGCCGATGCAACACCCTCATCACTCTCATTGAACGAGAGAACCAGGAACTTGAGGAGAGAGAGAAACAGGAGAGACGCAAAAAGGGCGGCAATGCCAGCGCGAAACCTTCATCCAAACGCAAAGAGAGTCTGCCCACAACACAACCCAGAAAGAAAAAGAAGTGAGCAACTGAGGGACCCCGTTTTTTTACTATACTTTAAACACTATATTTTATCTGCCATCTTCTTCATCTTGACACATTGCTCGATGAATCCTCACTTCCTCCCTTCATCAGCTGTACGATATAAATGTTTTCGTATTTATTTCTTTCAGTTTTTTTTGTTTTTTTTTTTTTCAATTACTTTTTCGAAAAGGTTTGTTTCAGCTACAATCAGTTTGAATGTACTTTTTTTATCAACAACGATATCGGTGTGGAGAGATTTTGAATCGAAATTATGTATGATGTGTTACTCTTTGGCATGAATCTAACACATGCAATTGATGTGGATTATTTAGGACAGTATTTGTAAGTTAAAAATCAAATAAAGATTCACTCTTGTAATCTTGGATCTCTGTTTATTTAATTTTCATTGTCGTAATTGGTATATAAAAAAGTCAGGTTTTTTTTCCCAACACATAAAATGTGAATTTGTATACAATTTTTTCATAAATTTAAAATAAAAGTTGAAAAAAAAATGCTATTGAGAAAAAAAATTCATTGTTAAAATTGAAAAAATACTTGAATTTACCATACAATAAAATGAACAGTGAATTGATATTGAAGTTCTTAATAAAAAATTGCAGGAAAGAAGACGAAATGGAGGAAAATTTGGTTCAATATAAATTTTTTCACAGTAAGTAAAGAACAGTTTAATTGAATTATAAAATTAATATTTATAGTTGCTTAATATTGCTTTTATTCCAGGGAAATTTTTTGAACTTTCTGAGCATTTTTTATATATTGAATGCCACTAAGATAATCTTTTTTAACGGCAATATTATTATTAAAGAAAAGATACATTAGTTAAACTGAAATATACGAGTGATCTAAAGCACACTTTAATAAAATTTACTCGCTAACTCGATCTTGTAACTTGTTTACTAACTATCTGGCAATTTACATTGCATATGTAAATTACACTTTTAAAACTAAGGTTTGATATTTAAAATTTATGATAATTTGTTATACATAAATTAACCGTTATACCGAGACATAACAAAACATTTAAATATGTACATGTATGTTAAATACGCATTTATGGAACTTATGAACAATTTTAACACAAGTATTCATGTTGCTTTCAAATTGTCTAACAATTTGTATCTTATTGTTCCTAACCCACCACAATGTAGCAATCGTCATGATCGAGGCAGTCCCAATAAAAGTACGCTGCACTTTAATGAACGATGAATAAAATAAATTAAATAAAAAATAAAATTTATAATTAATAAAAAATGTATTATTAAATAAATAATAAAATTTTTCTCGCAATAAAATAAATACACAGAGAAAATATAGATGCAATTATTGGGTGTGGCATATGTTTCGAAGTTAGCGTTTCCATTTGAAAAGGGAGCGATGAGATGATTGTTCTAATAGCGTGTTGCAAATTACAATTCTCTTATTCATACCTTATGATATAATAAAATTGATAAGGTACTTCATTATGAGGGGCTCTGAAAGTCGAATCCCAATCTTACAGTAGTCATTTAGTTAACTATTGAACGAAAATGATGATCTTTTTTGGAGTACTCTAGAAATATAGTACTGATTTTTCACCTTAAAAAGGCAACAAAATCCAACAACAAAACAGACCAAACTTAGACTGATTTAAACTGAGACACTGTACAAAGCAAACAAAAACTATGATTTTTTTCTGTGCTTTATTCAAACAAAGAACTCAAAGTATTGACTAAATACGAAAATAAAACTTTGTGATCTCGAACAAAAAGTATATTTAATTTTAAAAACCTTAAATTAATTTTTATAATGTTTTTGAAAAACCAAAATGTTTGACAATTACAAATTACAAGTACTTACTTGTTGTAATTCTTATTACAATTCATCACACAAATTGGTGTATGTTAACCTTAGAACCTATAATATAACTATTTTGGGGCAGAAAAAAGTAAGGAGGTAAGCAAGACGTTATCTGCTTTATGCATGTATTGAAATCGCAAATCATAAAAATTCAAAAAATTATAAAAACATAAAACAAATAATGACAGTACTAAGAAACGTAATGTTTTTCTAAATTTCTTTTAGATCTAAGTTTTTTTTATAAAAATGTTTCCCAACGTCTACAGTCTTTTCAATCATAGATTCTTTTCTTTTTCCATTCTTCTCCTTCTTTACTTTAATTTTGTAATAAAAGTGTGTTCATAGTTGCATAGTATTTGAATAATATTGTCATTATCTGAAACAATTGAAGAGCATCTATATTTTACTGTTAAAAACTGTTGGAAGATAAAAGAATGAATTCAAACATATTACACATCCGAAAAATTCTAACGATAATGCTGAAATTAATGGTCTAACGGATATCACGTTAGGTATTTGCATTTTTAACTGAGCGAATGTAATATTTTTCACCATGTCTGTGGGCATGTTCATCCAGTCTGATTGGTATAGGGAGTATTCCAAAGTGTTACTCTACAAGAAACAAATACCAAAATCACCCTAAAATAGATAATTTTCCTCATCTGTGTTTAAACCGTTAAGAAATTCTTGAATTTTGAAGTTACTTAGAAATGCTTAAAACATTTGGAAAAACTATAAATTTGTTTATTTTGGGAAACTATTGGCCAACCTACACCGTGAACAATTTTTGGACAGATCTTTTATTTTACTGATCAGTAATTTGCTTCAAAAAGATTTAGCGAAAAAGCTAAAGGTGACAAAAGTTTGTTCCATGATAGAACAAAACCATATAAAACAAGAGATTTAAAACTTCAGATGAAACAATATTTTAGCCCAACGGTTTTAACACAGGTATTCATATCGTAATCAAGTTGTCTTACGATTTCAATCATGTTTTCTCCGACCCAACATATGAAAGCGATAATCGTGATCAAGACACTCACAATAAAAGTAAACTGCACTTTAATGATCAATGGTTGAGGCTGAAAAAGAATCGATGCAGTTTGTTTCGATACACAGAGTTAACTACTTTAAATTAAAAAACAATTACCCTCAACAAATCATATCTCAAAATCTTTCAAAACACACCACATCCTTGACTAATGAAAAATCCAGAAGAAACTTTCTTTCAGAAATTTGTTCTAATTTTTTGAATCTCATGAAACACCAAATTTTTTGAGTGATTTAACACTTCAACAGTCAAATGCTACGGATCGCCATGAAAGTCGCTTTCTAGATTGTTGTTCGTGATTTTTGTCAGAAAATTTTTATTAGAAAAAAAGGTATATTAAAAATGGCAAAAAGATTTGTTGAGAGTTAATGATGAAAATATACTGATGAAAGTACTGTAATTATATAAATAGCTGTAAAAGTGGATGCAGGTATGACAATCAACATATCAACAAATACGAGATGTGTAATACCATCGCTCGCCTTGTCTAAAAACCTAATTTGAACTTATGTGTCATTACTGGATAGTAATTTTTCATAATTAACACATTTATTTATATTACGAAATAGTATATTTTGCAACAAGGGAGCAAAATAAGCTTTTACTCCCTTGGGTGCCACTTCACCTTAGAAAGCATAAAGCTTTTTACTCCCACGTTACAAACAATATTTTTTGTCAATACAAATGCAAGCAAAAAAACAGATTTGCTCCCGAAAAAGAGGGAGTAAAAATTCATTTTACTCCCTCTTTTGAAGGAGAAAATCTGTGTTTTGCGTGCATGTGTGACAAAAATATTTTAAGTAGAGAAGAACTTATTCATTACCTCAAAATATTCTGATGTTTTTGAGTAAACTTACGAAAGTCGGCTGAAGTTTTAATGTTTGAAAATTTTCTAGACAATAGGTCAAGCCTGGAAATAGCAAACCATAAGAGAAAAGTGGCAAAATTATTTGTACACATGCAAGAGGCTAGTTGGAACAATACAATTGCGTGGTGTGCATAAATGAGTTCGAATATTGGACTTTTATCGGTATTAAATGGATAAACAGTCTCAATCGGTAAATGCTTTCCTTTCATATAGATTGGGACAAGATTAAACCATAACGCAATCATGTATGGCGAACACGATAAAACTAAATAAAAATTTCGACACTTTTTTACATAAAACTGTAAGAAGAGCAAACTTTCGCCATTAGCTGTGTTAATGAACGACACCATTTCATGGTATACGAGCTGCAAAATTATTTTTAAGTCATATATATACACTGATCCGAATAAAAAAACGCAACACTTTCCATAAGAATTGCATCTAAAGTATTGCATTTTTTATTTGGACCAGTATATACTGTTTTAAATTGCCTGGAATCGTTTATGGTGTAAAAAAAATACGCCAAATTTGAGTATGAAATAGAGATATCCGCAGGCGAAGACCACCGTTTTGGCGAACACTGTTATGTCATTTCGTGAGACATACAGACGAAATAATACTGGAACCAAGATACAATTTATGGAACTGAATGTTAATAATTTGTAAAGGCTGTATAGGTGAAAAGTTGACTTTGAACTGTTCGTAGGTACCGGGTTGCAACTGCTCAGGGCAATTGTTGCAGTTGTAATTTTTGCAGCGGACAATGGAGTCAGTTTCATGATTCTACAAAAACTTCACAAACTTGCAGAAGAAACAATTGTCTATCTATGGTGTTATTTGTATTGATCGTTGTTGATTACAATTGCCTTATAACTGTACGTTCCAGTATAATCTCGAAGCACCCTCTGAATAAAATAATTACACGGAGAAAATACAGGTGATATAACTGGGTGGCTTGTGAGTCGAAGTTCGCGTTTTCATTCAAAAGGGGAGGGATAAGATGATTGCTGTAATTGTGTACTGGCATCATTGTACGTGTTTTAACAAACCTACCTGATGATTTCTTATTCATGCCTTATTATTAAGTTGATGAGGCACGTAATAAGGGGTTCTGCAGATTGGAATAGACTCTTGCCTAGTTGTCAGTCATGAACTAAATGAACGAAATGAACTCAACGAAAACGATAATTTTTGTAACCTACACATTTTATGTATTTAAAAGTCATGATACAAGTGTAATTTCAAATAAAATTCAGAGTTTTTGTAAATTTCATTGTTCTATTTGACATCGAATAGTTAAAATGTTGCAATAATAAGTTTATGTGTGTAGTCACCTGATTGATCAAAAGGAACCTAACTGTCAAAAGTTTGTTATTGTATAGCAAAACACTTTTAACAAAGATTGAAGTGATGTGAATTATGTTCTGGGCAAGTATAATTTTATTTTAAAATAGCTACAAAACATTTCTGAGCAAAACAAAGTTACAACTAGTAAGCAATTTTTTTAGAGATGTGTTTGTTTAAGGATTGAACAAAAGATGCAGAAAAAATTGGACGATTCGCGAAGAGAGGACCAAGACTTGCAAACACCGCTGTTTCATGTCAATAATATTTTATAAAAAAATAAATAAAAATGATAGAATCTGTATTTGAAGAATTGCCTTTTTATCTAAGAATAATAATAATATTAACTATAATGAATTGGCATGTTGATTTTATTTCTAAAGTAAAGTGTTCTTTCTTTTTTGACGAATATACAGCTATAGTTTGGTTCCAATAGATTTGCTCAAATACCAAAGGAAGTTGATAAAACTTATTTTTGTTTAAAATCAAGTTTTTAATTAGTTTTAATGTGTAATATAAATTATTAATGAATTGATATTCTATCAAATTCATAGTAAATTAAATAAAAAAAAAAAATTTGATGAAATAAATTTAAAACTTCATTATAAATTTGAAAGAAGATTAGTTTATTAAGAATTCGTGTGACACATTGTAAAGAAAATTCTAACATTGATCAATATGTTAAAATAATTTAATAAAAATACTTTGACTAAATAATTGGTTACGTTTTTCTGAACATGCGTTATATAAAAATTCTACACTGTTTTTGACAGGCAATTGATGAAAAGTCAATTTCTAAATTTAACAAAAGTGACGATATTTTAATAACATTTTTGTTTAAACAAAGATCTTAGATTAATAGGGTGGCAAATAATTTTTATTTGCCACCCTATAATTACATTATTTTTAATTTTGTAATAACAGCGTGTTCATAGTTGCACAGTATTTGAATAACATTGCCATTACCTGAAACAATTGCAAAACATCTATATTTTTTTGTCAAACTGTTGGAAGATATAAGAATAACATATTACATATCCGAAAAATTCTAACGATAATGCTGAAACTAATGGTCTAACGGATATCACGTTAGGTATCTGCATTTTTAACATAGCGAATGCGATATTTTTTACTATGTCCGTGGACATGTTGCTCCAGTCTGATTGATACAGGGAGTTTTCCAAAGTGTTACTCTGCAAAAAAAATAAAAAATTTCCAATTTTTATATTAAATTAAAACAATTCAAAATTGATGAATTTTCTCATCTGTGTTTAAATCGTTTAGAAATTCTTGAATTTTTCAACTTACTTTAAAATACTTAAGACATGTGATATAAAAATATCTCAAGAATAAGTCTTATTTTTTACTTGATTTAGGAATATTTAATGGTATCGTTTTAGTTAGGGAAGACGGGGTGCTTCCAAGTTCGAATCGGGTTCGAGTCTAATGTCGCAATTGTCATATTGTTTTTACAATAAGTTGTTCATTTTTATTAATTAAAATCTCTATTGTTCAATAGAGTGTTCGAGTTCTTTTTATGAAATAAAAGTGTCATTTTTTTATTACGTAGCGCGTCATAACAGAGTATGTTCAAGTTTCACAATCAAGTTTCGGACTTCGAGTTGAAAACAAATTTCCCCAGCACAGGTTTTAATTAATTTCACAGCATAATTGCTCTAGTCTCTCTCTCTGAAAACGTTGGTGACATTCATGAAGGTTGCTGCGAAGAAATTGCAATAGATTGGAGCACCCTAACGTTTGAAAAACGATTTTTCAAACGGCTATATCTATGACCTTATTCATCATAAAAAAATTTTTTTTTAAATTGAAGCTTAGAATGTTAGTTTCTAAACCTTTTCGTTAAAAAGAATCCTAATTTAATAAAAGATGAATTACAACGAATTTTGGCCTGAAAAATTTTCTACTTTAAATCATTGTAGCAACTTTCATTGTGTTAAAACAAAATTCAGGATCTTTCGATGATTTTGAGCTATGAGAAATTTTTAAAATTATTAAATAAATATGTAAAATACTATGATTTTTATTTGATTTAATAATCGGAGAAGAATCGAAAATTTTTCCAAAAGCAAAAACTTCTTGCATATTGTGTGACGAACTAGCTAACAGAACCAATTATGAGAGATAAACCTGAACTGAAGAAACAGGAAGTCCCTTACTAAAAATTTCACGTAAAGATTCATATAATTATAATTGAACGTTACTTTTAGAGGTAACGTTCGTTTGATTTTCAATTACATATAAGGCCTTGTTGCCCAGATTATACTGTAGCTATTTGGAGCAAGAAATTTTAATCCATAAAATCACGTATATTATTTCAAAGTTCCATTATTATACTCATAAATTATCGATTTCTTAATACAGAATTTACAAAGTTATTGAAATAAATATCCATGAGGGTTCAAAGTTACGTCAAAAAAGACTTCTTCTAAGAATGTTGGATTTTCAGGGCAAACTTGACGCGACAAGTATCGATCTCTTGGATTTTGAACAATATGTTATAGTTTGTATTTAGTGAAATATCGTTTTGTTCAGAACTCTCATGGAACAAATTTTGGGCAATGAAACTGATGCTTCGATTTTTATGATGTGATTCTTCAAAAATAAATCCAAGAATCCATCTTAAGGATCGGTCATAAATCCTCCCTCAGAGGGAACAGAGTGAATGTTCGACACGGATATCGTGCTATGTTGTCAAATCACTTTTCATAAATTTTTTTTTCCGTTCGGCGCATCGGATTTCTATCCGTGCATGCAAAGATTTGAAAATTCATATCATCTTATTTTTTAGCCCAAAACGGTTTTAACACAGGTATTTATGTCGTTTTCAAGCTTACAACTACAATCATGTTGTCTCCAACCCAACATATGAAAGCAATCATCATGATGAAAATACCCGCAACAAAAATAAACTGTAATTTTATGATAAATGGTTGAGGCTGAAAAATAAAAATTGATGGAGGTCCTTTTTGTGTACTGGGCAAACTACTTTAAATTTGAAAAAAATAAAAAAGTAATAGATAAACCCTCAACAAACCGTATCAGAAGAAACTTTCTTTCAGAAATTTGTTCTGATTTTTTAATCTCATGAGTCATCAATTTTTGAGAATGATTTAATACTTCAACAGTCAAATGTTACATATCGCGATTAAAGTCGCTTTCTGAGAATAACACGAATAGATGCATTTTCTTTGAAATGACCACATAATCGTGTCGTAAATAATAGATTAAAAGTGATAAAACCGTAATACTAAATGGGGTTAAGTTTTCATGAGATTTTCATGATACATCTTCAAATTTCAGCGTATACTGTATGATCAAAATGAATTTTTAATTAAATTCGAACAAAGAAAAATAAAAGAAAAGATGAATGGGTCTGTTGAAAACTCATGATTTGTTGAGAATTAATGTTGAAAATACACTGATGAAAGTACTGTAAGAATATAAAGAGCTGTAAAAATGCACGCAGTTGTTACAATCAACAA